>CM069905.1:59709643-59986079 GCA_036172215.1 Camellia granthamiana
GGCTTTGTAATAGAGCACAAGACCCTGCTAATTTAGAGTCAACTTTTCTGTTGGAATTTAAAGGGCCAAACTTGTGACTCATGAGTTCGTTTGTTGAGCTGAGTAATTGAAGACAATACTTCTATAGATTGGATGTTTTGTTAAAAAATAATGAATTTTTGGCCACTTTAATGTGAAATTAAAGTAAGACCCAATCGCCGGTTGAGGTGGGTCTAGATATTCCTAAGTGAGGAGGTTACACCACAAAAAGAATAGGCAAAAATTATTAAGAAATGAATGAGAAATTATCTAATAAAGTGTGCGTAATGAAAGAGGTTTTGGAAAGGTGGAAACCATAAATTCTACATAAATATGAAAGCATTAATGAGTATTTAAATTTTAAGTTTTCATAAGGGTTCGGGCTCTTTGGGCATCCAAATTTTCCGAGCGAGGGAAATTATGGAGTAGTGGTGGATGGACTTGAGCGAAGACTATGGACCAAGTTTGTTATGAAAAATTTAGCGCGTGCGCTGTTGCCAAGTGCCCGAGTCAGGTCCATGAATCTTAGGTTTGGGCTTAGACTAGGTCGATGGCTCACAACCTGGATCCATTTTGTTACATCCAGAACTGTTGGCTCTTGGGGAGTTCCTATAACAGCAATGGTAACAGCCAACATAACTAGGGGTGTAAAAATAGCTTGCAGCCTGTGGGCGGTCTGAAGCACGCCTGTGGCCCGAGGTGAACCTAACCTGGTTAGGCCCGGGCTCGAGGCCAGCCTGGGACCCTGGGCCTGGGCCTGGGCCTAAGCTTGAGCTGTTATTTTGAAGCTCGACCTGGCTTGTGAGCCCGGCTCGCTTGGCCCAACCTGGCTAGTCTCATCTGCCCACTAAACCCATTCGAAGCTTAGCCCACCTGAGGCCCAGTGTCATTTTTTGTGGAAAATAATAAAATTTTGGTGGAAAAAATAGAAAAAAATAAAAAGATTTGTTTAGGTGCAGCTCGTTGGCCCACCCAAGGCCCAAATACCCCCATGTGTTAAGGCCAAGACCTGGGCCTAATTTTCTAGCCCGTGGGCCGGCCCAACTTGCATTTTGGTCGGAGCCCGTGCAGCCCGACATGGGGGTACCTGAGCATGGGCCCGGACCTAGGCCCGGGCTGAGCCAAATTTACATCCCTAGCATTAACACAGCGAAAATATAATCTCGAAGCTCTCACATAAAGGCCATCATTTTCAGCATTAACACACCAAAATTATCATCTTAAAGTTCTCACATTCTCTTGTCTCCATTCTTCTCCTCTTCTAAGAAAAAGTACTACCATGGTCAACCGTTATATCCTAAGAGACAGACACTAACATATCCTCGGTGAGGCAACAAATTTGTTTTAAGGATACCGTGTGATACATGAGTCTCGGTTATGGGTTTTCTTTTCCAGTTTCTATACTAGGTTTATCCAATCTATTTTCTTTTGATTTCTGTTTCTATCTAGTAAATCAATTTGATTTATTTTGGATCTGTTTGGTAACGTTTACGTTTTCAGTTTATATTTAGAAAAAATTTATAAACTGGTTTTTGTTTATTTTTTTGTTTATTTTCAGAAAAAACATAAACTACAAACGCGTTTGATAATTGACAAAATGTTTAAAAAAATTTAAAAATATAAAAAAGAGTAAGAAATGGCAAGTGGTGGTGGAAGACGGCGGGGTGGTGGAAGACGGCGGTGGAAAGTGGTGACGGTGGGTGATGGGTAGCGGGTGGTGGTGGGTGGTGGCGGGTGGGTGGTGGTCATGGTGGTGGTGGGGGGTGGGTGACGGTGGCGGGTGGTAGGTGGTAGCGAGTGGGTGGTGGTGGTGGCAGGTGGGTGGCGGATGGCAGGTGGTGGTGGTGGTGGGTGGTGGTGGGTGGGTGGTGGTGGCGAGTAGGTAGCGGGTGGTGGTGGTGGGTGGGTAGGTGACAGTGGCGAGTGGTAACGAGTGGGTGGTAGTGGTGGTGGTAGTGGTGGCGGTGGCAGGTGGTAACGAGTGGGTGGTGGTGGTGGTGGCGGTGGCAGGTGGTGGTGGGTGGTGGTGGTGGTGGTGGTGGTAGGTGGATGGGTGACGGTAGCGGGTGGTGGATGGTAGCAAGTGGGTGGTGGTAGTGGGTGGTAGTGGTAGGTGGTAGTGGGTGGTAGTGGTAGGTGGGTGACGAGTGGATGGTGGGTGGTGGTGGCGGCGGGTGGGTGGTAGGTGGTTGGTAGTGGTGGTGGGTGGCTGGTGGTGGCGGGTGGTGGATGGTGGTGGCGGGTGGTGGTGGTGGCGGCGGTGGATGGTGGTGGCGGGTGGATGGCAGGTGGGTGGTGGGGTGGGGGTAGTGGTGGTGGTGGCGACGAGAGGTGGGTGGTGGTGGCGGGTGAGTGGTGGGTGGTGGTGGATGGCAGGTGGGTGGTGGTGGCGAGTGGTGGTGGCAGGTGGGTGGTGAGTGGTGGTGGTAGGTGGTGGTGGGGGGTGGGTGGTGGTGGCGGAAGACGGTGGTAGAAAATGGTGGCGGAGTGGTGGCTAGTGTTGGGTGGTAAAAAAAAAAAAAGGGCAAATTACACAAATAGTCCCTATAGTTTGGGGCTGTGTCACTTTGATCCCTGATTTTTCAATCGTGACACATTTGACCCTGAATTTTGAATCTTGTTTCAAATAAGGACAATTGAATATATAATTAGATTTTTCAAGAATAAAATTGTCAATTTGATAAAATATAAACTAATTTGACAAAAATAAATGTCAAGCAAATATTTTTGAATTTTTAAAAATTATTTCTACCTACTAAAAATAAAATTATGTAAAATTGATAAATCTTTTGGACATTTATTTTTTTTTTTTTACCAAATTAATTTTTATTATGTGTTTGGATGATGATCATGTAAAATTAATTTTAAAAAATTAATCATGTAATTTTTATTAATTTTAAATAATTTTATCATTGGTGGATAAAAATAATTTTAAAAAAATTAAAAATATTTTTTTGACATTTATTTTTGTCAAATTAGTTTATATTTTATCAAATTGACGATTTTACTATTGAAAAATCTAATAATATTTTCAATTGTCCTTATTTGGAACAAGATTCAAACTTCAGGGTCAAATGTGTCACAATTGAAAAGTCAGAGACCAAAGTGACACAAGTTCCAAACTATAGGGACTATTAGTGTAATTAACCCAAAAAAAAACTCAAAACGGAAACACATTTTTTGAATTTACATTTTTTGGCCAAATTTATAAACTGAGACCACTGATTTATAAATCAAAAATTTACCAAACAAATTTTTATTTGAATTTTTAAAATTTTTGTAAATATAAATAGAAAACTGAAAACGTAAGTGTTACCAAACGGTACCTTTAATTTAAGGAATTTACGCAACATGTCTAACATGCTATAAGAGCCAGAATCATACTTCCGCCAAGATTAGGATATTGTTATCTTACATTAGTTGAAGCCAATTTTCGATATAGATCACAACGTAAGAGAATTTTAACTTGAAGACACCTTTTGGGTTGGAGCTCAAATGGATAAACCTATAACTATTGTATGTCATCAGGGCTGGACTGTAGTGGACTATGTTTAGGTTGGAAAACAATTAGTTGGAGATGTCTTTTTGGTTGGAATCCAAAAAGATAAACATGTAACTGTCATTTTGTATAAGGGTTGGATCAGAGTGAACAATAATTTCATATGAGAGTTAAACTGCTTTTAACAAATTGTATAATCACAATTGATGCTATTACTCAAGGATGGATCTGGAGAGGTAATCACCACTCCTATGATTTCAAGAAATTCATTTATCATATTGGTATTATCTTATATAGACTTGGCCACTCTTTCTTTTATTTATTTATTTATTTATTTGTTTATTTTTATTTATAATTTGTGGACATCTGATCCATCGGCTCTACAGTATATCTATGAACAACAACATTATAGACCCATCTTTATCAATTCAAAATTTATATAAAAAAAGAAATCAATGATTCAAATTTATTTTATTCATAAACCCCACACTTCATTAATTTAATCTCTACCACACAAACTCATTTGGATTGAATTATAGATTCAAAAGGGTGATGAGAGGGTAATTTCTATGCAAATTGGGCCGAATTAGGTAAAATCTACTTTGGGTGTTAGGCTGCGTAGTGGGCCGGGATAAGGCCTTATGTAGCTCGGTTTTGGGCTGTGACGGACACCAAACCGGTCAGAGATGTGTAGCTAGGGTTGGGATCGAGCTATCTCAAGGCAGTCTTGTTGCAAACCAAGATGTTGCTAGTGAAGAGGGCTGAGCTAAGTATAGCTCGGCAAGGTGCCATCCTGCGATAAGGGTTATCATGGCCTTGCCAAGAGAAGCATAGAGCTAAGAAAGCTCCCGGCCGGAGTAAAGAGTTCAGACCATCTCATCTGGTTGATAGTGGAAAGGGTGTTCTAAGAATAAGCATTATCCTTTAGCAGAGTGATTCCTAAGACGACTTTATTGTTCAACTAGGATTGTGCTAGGGGAATCTATAAAGGCTCATGACATAACCTATGCAAAGATATTACAATTTTGACTCGCGAATACACAGAACTTTTGTGTCTATTGTCTATTGTGTCGACTTAGGCATTAGAGAGGTTTCTAGCACACACCCGCCGACTAGCTCACGTTTGTGTTTTCAAATAGCAAAACGACGACGTTTGGAGAAGTACAAACTTGGTCAACAAGATTATACAAGAAGATTATTTTGTGCTCGTACAATTGGCGCCGTTTATGGAAAACACGACAGAGAACAATTGATAGACAAAGACAGAGGATGGATCCTCAGGTTTTGGAAGATCACATAAAGGAGCAAGACGAGTTGATAAAAAGAATGACGGTTGATATGGAGACAATGAAGTGCCAGATGAAGGGCAAAGGGGTGGCAGGAGAAGAGATTTGCGAAGACAGAATGCATTCTCGCCGCTTAGGAGATCATGATAGGCAAGTCACACCATCACAATCTGAAAGCAGAAGCCTCAGGATAGGCGACACACAATCAAGAACTTCCAGGGCTCGTTACTCCAGGTCTGAGAGAACGAGAACTGAAAGGTCTTACGCAGAGGGAAGCAGTTATCGACTCTCACATACACATTAAACAACTTCTTAGCGCACCAAGTTGCCTAGGTTAGTGGACCTGCGAACAATGCTGGAAGAGGGCTCGAAAGAGAGAAGACGTCCAGGTACGCGACCCCTAAAGGGTCTCTGCTCTGCAGTGGTTGGCTCCTAGGACACATGGAAGTCTCGAGGTTAGAATGCAAGTGTCGCGCCTTGCTTACGAGCCAGCAAACAAAGCGTTAGCAAGGTTACAAAGTTCGCTATTCGTTTCGGCAATAGAGAATGCAGCATTACCCTTAGGCTTCTACCAGCCTAAGTTCGCAACTTATAAGGGGAAGTCAGACCCCTACATGCACTTTGGCCATTTTCGCCAAGTGATGGCCATATATTGACGGAACGAGGCTCTAATGTGTATCCTGCTTCCCTTGAGCTTAGGTGACCTGGACTTGACTTGGTTTAAAAGGTTGCCAGAAGGCAACATAGCTTCATGGGCGCAACTTGCAGAGGCGTTTGTTGCCAAGTTTAAGACAAACACCAAGACGCTGGTGGAAATAGACCAGCTGCTCTCCATCGACATGGGTGAGAAAGAAACACTGAAGTCTTACAACAACCAGTATTAGAAGACTTTTAATCAGATCGCAAATTGCCCCACAAACCTTGCTATCACACAATATAAATGGGGTTTGCCAGCGGGCAATAAATCGAGGGATTCAATGACAATGATGCTATCCCTCACAATGGAAGCCCTAATGGAGAGAGTGAATCAGCATATCAGGGTAGACGAAGATAGCGCTCGAGCCAAGGCAAAGTCCGGCACAACAGCGATGTCGAATAGAAAACCCGCAGCAAAAGTTAACATGGTTGGTCGGGAGGAACGACTAAATAACAATGGTCGAGGTAGACAACCAAATGGCGAGGACTCCCAGAAAAGGAGGTTGAGAGTTCGTAACTCTATAACCACAGTGTTCAATAAGCCTATTTATCGGATTCTTAGCGAGATACGTGACGAACCCTTCATTCGGCGACCAGCTAAGTTGGGAGAAACGCAAACCGGTGCACCTTCCATGATGAAGTGGGGCACCGAACTGAAAATTGTACGCTATTAAGACAGCATCTAGAGGAGTTAGTAGCCGCAGGCCACCTAGACCAGTATATTGAAGAGGGAGCTTGGTTAGCCCCCTAGGACCGCAATAGGCCAAATGGGATGCCCGTCAATGGTCCACCTCAAGGCGTAATCAATGTGATACATGGGATCATCGAGCCTGAACGAGTATGCGAGCTGAAAGGGATGATTAAAAAGGCGGAGCACAGGAAGGAAATACTAAGTGTACAACTTACTGTGAAAAGAGGGAAGACCGAGGAGAAAAACGTCATCACTTTCTCCGACAGGGACTTAGCAAGGTTGCAAAGCCCTCACAACGATGCACTAGTGGTTACTCTGCGTGTCAAGAATTTCGATATCAAGCGAATCTTGACAGATCAAGGGAGCTCGTGCGAGATAATTGTCATAACCCACTCCCCGTACCCAAGGGTTAAGCATCGTGATGGCCAGTAACTGAGGTTACCTCCGGCCAAATCTTAAACAAATAAATAAACGCGAGCGGAAATAATATTCAAATGAGGGTACTAAAATAATCATTGGAGCTTCTATTTAATTACATTGTCAGAGCTGAACTATGTCTACAAAGTGCTTTGTGCCTACCCCACACGCTGGTTCTGACATGTCAACTGAAAGTGGTAAACAACTATAAGCACATGGCAGAGTGGGACATATTATACTAAGAGTACAAGGGCATAAAATTCGCCATGGATAATTATGGGGCTAAACAGAGCTTGATATTAAAATACAGAATATATATCATACAGAAATCATTTGACATATAATACAGAAATTACATAAATAACTATAACCACGATACAGAACAGAACAGGGGTCACTAGAGTGACAATCAGAACATGGGTCAATGGATCCATGACAAACAGGGGACCACAAAGTGGTCAAGCAGGGGCCAGTGGTTATTTAAGTGCCCCAAGGCATGGGATCTCCGTGGTGGTACTTATAAAATAATTATTCAAAACACATTTTAATAAATAGTTATATCCATGGGTTTTTCTTAGTATATCAAATAAGGTTCATAAATAAATAATAATAACAAAATTAAAAATGTTAATATAATATATAAACATCATTTACGTAAAATAATTTATGGTAATTCAAAACATTAGTAAAACATGTTATGGTAGCCCAAGGTATAATATAACTCACCTTAACTTTAATACTTCACTATTTATTTCCACTATCAAAGACCTTCTCAGCTTTCATTATTTTTTCTTCCATTTTCTTCCTCTCTTTCTTTCTCTTTTCTTTCTTTCTCTTCTTTTCCTTACTTTCATTTTCTGAACACAGGCCCCTTATATAGAAAGGCAGCCGTGGGCACCAAGCCACGGGCTGCCACGTGTCACACCCCCATTGCTTCCCATTAATTCAAGCTTATCTTTAGTTATTTGTTTATATTTTGACCCTTAAGTTTTTAATAATTATATTATTTTACAAAATTACACATAATAATATATAATAAATTATGTATTTTCCCTAACTGTGATTAAATAATATTAATATAAATTCTACAGAATAATTAAAAATCTGGGTTGTTACAATAATGTACTACGAAACTTTTAAGCAACTAAAATTGGAGGACAAAGATTTGGCACCCACGACATCTTCCTAGATCAGTTTCAACTCAATGCTAGAATGACCGGTTGGCAAGATAATCCTACTGGTCAAAGCTGGGACGATGACAAAACAAGTGGAATTCTGGGTGTTGAAAGTCTCTTTCACTTGCAACATAATTTTGGGAAGGGCATAGTTGCACACCATGCGAGCGGTAGCATCAACCTACCACCAGGTGATGCGGTTCCCTAACGAAGCTGGAATGATTAAGGAGGTCATAGTAGACCAAATCATGTCTAAGCAATGCTTCATGACAGTAAAAGGCAGCAGAGCTGCCAAAGGGTTCGTACAAATGGTGGAGAAGCTAGAAAGCAAAAGGTTATTCGCGGACGTCAGCAGGGCAGCCAAACAAAAGACAGTAGAAGATCTGGTGGAGGTCAAAATAGACGAGAAGGTCCAAGAGAAGTATTTTTTGTTTGGCTCATCTTTGTCTAGCACCGAGAAAATAGAGATCATGGAATTCTTGATTTCTAACATCGAGGTGTTTGCTTGGACACCGTATGACATGCCAGGCATTGACCCAACTTTCATCTGCCATCAACTTAATGTCCATCCAACCTCTAGACCAATTATACTACGAATGCACTGATTGACACTTCACCACGCTGTAGACACCCCATTTTTGACCGACCTTAAGACTCAGACGTCACCAATTGAGCGCTTGGTGATGTTGCATACTGTGCTCGTCCAGAGGTTTCAGAGTCTCGGCTGCGGGCCTTGCCTCCGGACTTCCGGACTCTTTCTGTGCTTTGCCTCGGTTTGCGAACCAGGCTCTGTTTTCTCTGTTTTCTCTTCCTGAGGGGAGGGAGAGGTCTCGTAGATCATCTCTCAGTGGCCGTGGGCTACGTTTCGTGGTCGCAGGCCATTTTTCCCATTTCGGATCCCGGTTTCCGGTTTTCGGAGCCGTCAGGCCGTGTGCCTCGGTTCGGGACCGCTTAACCACCTCTGTTTGCTCCGATTTTTGGCACATATCTTATTTACTCCCTTTTGAGGGACACTGTGGTCCGAGAGATCAACTTCGTGGTCGAACACCCCTTCCGGTGTCTAACAGTCAATTTTCGGGGCCTCGGACTGCGCGTTTCGGCCCCCGAACCTTCATTTTGCATCGGTTTGTATTCATTTTTTGCAGGGACCTCTGTTTCATCACCAGGAAGGTCATAGAAGGGTGGGAGGCCAGTAATTTTTTCAGCAACCAGTTATATTCCTCCATCGCCCTCCGACGCCCGTTTTTCCTCACTCGAAAGCCAATGTTGACCACCCTAAGTCCACTTTTTCCAGCTCCAAACCACATATTTGTGTTGTACACACATGGGAGGCCACAAATATCATATGGTCGGCTAGTAATTGTGATTGACCCTTTTGAACCCCTCCTAAAAGTGACCTTTTCTCTCTCCTGCTTCACTGTTTCCATTTTTTGACCATAGGGTTGTGTTGTACACACATGGGAGGCCACAAATATCATATGGTCAGCTAGTAATTCCACTTGGCCCTTTTGACCCCTGGCCGGCCATGGGGAGGGCCGACCGGCCACCTGCAACCTCAATAGCTGGTCGGCCTTGCTCCTTGCTGCAGGTACATTCCAAATATGCATCTGTTTTCCCCCCAGATTTTGTATCCGGCGGGCCAAAATTTTGGGGGGAAACTTGAATGTTTTCCCCCCCATTTTTCCCCCTCTTTCTCCCCCTCCTTTTGTCTATATAACAGAGCCTCCAGCTCTGGTTTAGGGGTTAGAAAATTTGCCTTTGAGCTCCTATATTGTATCTCTCTCTCTCTACACTTCCAAGCTTCAAACCTCTCAAGTCCTACACTCATTTCTACACCACCACCTAGCACCACACCACCACTCCATTCCAGCAGCTTGGAGGGCCTTCTCAGAGCTTAGGAGGCACCTTTTCTCAAGCCAAGAAGTGTTGAAGTTTGGTCTACAAGGGTGAGCAACATTTCCCCTCTTTTTAAGCTTATTTTTGCATCCTATCTAAGTCATTCTTGCTTGCATATTTGGGCTCTGACCCTAACTGAAAATAGTATTATTTTGAGCTCTTCTTCATGTTTTTTTAAGGGCCTTTCCTTGTTTGAGGCTTCCCTTGGGCACTTGCTTCATTACCCCTCTTGTATCCCCCTTTCTTGCATAGCAATTTTGGCCTATATGTAAACTGTTTTGAGCTCTGTTGTAAACTGTAATGTAGCTTATTTTGAGCCCTTCTTCAACATTGTTGAAGGGCTCATCACTTTTTGGGGCCTCCATATGTCACTTGTCTCTTTACCCCTCTCTTGGCCTCATTTTTGCATGATTTGTTAGCCTCTTGTGCTTCTGTTTTTGGGCTTTGGTCCGAACTGTAAATGGCCTTATTTTGACACCCTCTTCATGTTTTATTAAGGGTCTTTTGCTGTTTGAGGCTTCCCTTTTGTACTTTGTGTTATAGCTCTCTTTTGGCCTTATCTTGCATAGTATTTTGAGCATGCTTGTGCACTGTTTTGGGTTTGATCATCAACTGTGAAAAGCCATATTTTGGGCCCCTATTCAACATTGTTGAAGGGCCCTCTTGTGGTTGAAGTCAGCAGCTGCTACTTGCTTCATTACCCCCCTTTTGGCCCATTTTTGCATGCTAACTTAGGCCTATTTGTGCTCATTGTTTGGCCTTGCTTAAAACTGTAAATATGCTTATTTTGGGACTGCCTTGATTCTTTCTTTAGGTCTCATGTTCAAATAATGCATGCTTTGTATAGCTGTAAGCCATTCCATGTACCTAGTTTTACATTTCGGGGTCATTCCATGCATCGGGTGCCATGTTTTCATGTTTCGCGGCTGTTTTGCATCACTTTTTGCTGCTGAAATTTGCATACTAGTATGCCATATTCCATGCCTTGCCATGTCTTGTTAGAATGGCATTCGTGCCGTAGGATTGGTCCTCGGTTTGCGTGCATGTGTGCACGCATTTCGAGTTGTCTCATTTTCATCTAATGGCCTCCTATGTGAGTGTGGCTGAGGTCCACTTGTGTTGGTGTAAGTCCATCATGCATTGTGTATGCCATTTCATTTCATAGCATTGCGTATGCTAGGGTGTACATTAGTGCATTGTGTATGCCATGTTACCTCGTGCATCGTGTATGCCATTTCATAGCATTTTGCATGTTAGGTTGTATCTTAGTTGCATTTCATGCATGTCATGCATATTGCATTGTGTTCGGGATAGGAGTTAGCCCGGGCATGGGAAACGAGGTACGTTTCGTACTCCGAGTGACGGAACGTGTCTCAATTCCCCAGTCACCGACACTCCGGATTTTCCATGATGGAGTTAGGTCTTAGTTATATTTTCATGTGCATTCATTCCATATTGAGTTGTGCAATTCGACTCCTCGGCCATCATGCATCGAGATGCGTGATTGGTGGCACGAGGATCGAGGCATGCATACATTTGTGAAAATACATTGCTATGCCCCTTTTCCTGCTCTCTGTTGCAGCAAATTAAGAATCAGCAGCCTTCCAGGACGTGGCGCGCTTTCCAAGAATAATTGCAAAACAGAGGCTAATTGGGGCATCCCAGTGGATTTCCGCGCAAGGCAGCCCAAACATACATCATTCATCAGAGTCGAGGCAGTCCCTAGCTTGCATGCCAGTTTATAGTTTTCCTAGATTAATTTGTAAATTAATTAGGATTTTTGTATTTATTCAGGACTGTATTATTTATTCATTTGGGACTGTATTATTTATTCGGACCCTCCGCGCGAGGGCAATATTGTAATAAGTGTGCGTGAGTGTAATGTATGTCTTCCAACCCCACGTCTTTCTTCCCTTTTATTTACCAGCTTATGATGGTTAGATTAGGGCATATTTCAATTAGCATGCGGCATGATAGCATGTTTGCATTCATTCATCTGTTTTGCATGCACCGGGCTCGGTGCACCATACTAACTGCATCTGTATTTCAATTCCAAATTGAATACTTGTTAGTTGTAGCATTCCATATGCTATGTTTAGGATAGCCGAGCCTGCTATAGATGCATTTTTGCATGTGTTGCATTAGGCATTTTTGTATATTTAGGATCATGCATGGATTTCTAATTAGCTTCTTTTTTGGCTTGGAGTACTCGGTAAGTTTTATGCTTTAGCATCCTTGCATGTGTGTGAGTGACTGCCATGATAGCATGCTTACCATGAGGCTATGTGCTTATGTGATATACCTGCTTGGATGCCTGTGGGTGGAGGTTGGGTTATTTGGATTGGAACAATTCATCAAATGTTTGTTTTAAGCCCACTAGACAGTGGCAAAACCATATTTTCTAAGCGTACCCGAGGGTGGCAAAATCCGCATTTTAAGCCTACTTGCGAGTAGCAAACCATTTTCACAAACAAACATGAAGTGTTTTGTTCCAATTCAGACGACTCAGTCTATACTTGTATGCTGTGCGCATCACATAGTAACCTAGGCTAATAACCGGAATAAGAACGCATAATGTTTTCAAAACTAGATATCATGGTTAGTAGAGGCCGATCTTTGATCGGGCGAGCAGGGGTGCTCACGAAGTGACCTTCCCCAATCGTACCCAAGTTCCCGAGCCGAGGCAACTTTGGTGATGACGGACACGTGGCCTTAGGCAACGAGTCAGGGTTTCTTAAATTTCCCAAAACAAAAATATTTAGGTGGCGACTCTGTATCTGGCAAAGCAGTCCATGTTTGGCACTTCTTTCAAAAATCTGTTTTCTCAAAACGATTTGCCAGATTTGGACTCTTTGGTTCAGATTACGAACCGTGACACAAATCGAGTCCGAGCTGTAGCGAGGTCCCCCCGCGGGCTTGTCTACACACGCCGAGATAGTGGCTGAGGAAGTGGGAAACCTGCTAGAGGCAAGGGCAATCAGAGAGGTTCACTATCCCAAGTGGATCTCCAACACTGTGGTGGTACCAAAGAAGAATGACAAGTGGTGCGTTTGCGTGAACTACAAGACAGTCAACAAAGCGTGCCCAAAAGACAGTTTTCCTTTACCACAGATAGACCAACTGGTGGACCTAATTGTAGGTCACAACCGACTTAGCTTTCTTGATGCGTATCGTGATTACCATAAGATTGCTATGTATGAACCAGACTAGGAGGTCACATCCTTTATAACACCCAAGGGATTATATTGTTACAAGGTGATGCACTTTGGCCTAAAAAATATAGGGGCAACATTCCAATGAATGATCACTAAAATGTTCAAGTCATTGTCAGGTAGAACAATTGAGGCTTATATAGACGACATAGTGGTCAAGAGCAAGCACGAAGGAGAAAATCTCAAAGACCTAGGGGAGATGTTTCAAATCTTGAAGACCCACAAACTGCAACTGAATGCATCCAAGTGCGCATTTGGCGTAGGGTTAGGAAAATTTCTTAGCTTTCTAGTGACCAACCGGGGTATAGCAGCCGATCCTTCGTAGATCAAAGCTATTCAAGATCTAGATAGGCCCAACATAGTCAAAGAATTACAGCTTCTCATAGGCCTGGTTGTAGCACAAAATCGATTTATAAGTCGTTCGTCAGACAGATGTCGACCGTTCTTCTAGGCGTTTAAGGCCAAGTTTGAGTGGGATGAAGAGTGTGACCAAGCCCTGGAGAGCTTAAAAGAATACATGACCTCTCCACCACTATTGGCAACCCCAGTGCTAAGAGATGAACTTTTCCTTTACTTAGTAGTCTCTCAGCATGCTACTAGCGCAATATTGGTGTGAGCAGAACACTTGCCTATCTTTTATGTGAGCAAGACATTACTGGGCGCCAAAACGAGGTACTTGCCACTCGAAAAAACTGGCCTTAGCTTTAATGATGGCCTCAAGAAAACTGGCGTACTACTTCCACGCCTACACAGTGGTCGTCTTAATAACATTCCCCTTAAAAGCCTCATTTGAAAGGGCGGACATTTCAGGGCGAATATTGAAGTGGGTTGTGGAGTTCGGACAGTTCGAAATTAGGTTCTGACCATAAACCACGATAAAAGCCCAAGCATTGGCAGACTTCGTGGCAGAGTTTACACCAGGTAGTCATTATGTGTGCCCAATGGACTTGACTGAGACAACCAAGCAAAGGGGGGATAAAGCCATGGGAATAGTGCCACCCCTTCAGCAAGTCGCTCAATTGGACAGCGAACCACTTGGTCTTACAGCAGCTGCGTCGTCCACAAATGCCAGCAGCATATCACTGAGCGGTGAAGGAGCAGGCCGCATAACTAAGGAAATGCCTAGGAGAGAAACATTAAAACAGTCAAGCAGTAAGGATCGAATCTTAACAAGGGACAGAAACTTAGAAGAAAGCGTTGTCAACGTCCCTAACCCTAAGGCGTCTTCAGATCCCTCCACTTGCTGGAAGCTGTTCATAAGAGAGATGTGAAAGCTCTTCATGGATGGAGTGTCCAATAGGCACGGTGTCGGGCTTGGGATAGTCCTCATCTCACCAGATGGCTTGACCATTGAACAGAAAATCAACTTCAGATTTTTAACATCCAATAATGAGGCTGAGTACGAAGCATTGTTAGCCGGTTTGAAGTCAGCATTTCGCATGGAGGCCACTGAGCTGATGTTGTACAGTGACGCCCAACTAGTAGTCAACCAAATATCGGGCGACTATGAAGCAAAGGATGATAGATTGACCAACTACCAAGAGTTGGTCAAAAAAGAGATCATGAATTTTGAAGTCACGAGGATAAAGCAAATCGGCCGAGAAGAAAATAGCAAGGCAGATGAACTGGCCGGTTTTGTGTCGATGGCGGACATATCTATCCCACTCCCATTGTTAGTGGACTTCTTGCCAACACCAAGCATTGAGGAACCAGAAGTGACCGAGGTGTGCTGTGCCGAACTAGGTCTCTCCTAGATGGACCTTATTGTGGTGTTTTAAAAGATGGCATTTTGCTAGAGGACAAGAAGGAGGCCAACAAGATTAGGGCAAAGTCACAACGATTTTGGCTCTCCCTATCACTAGCATTGTACAAAAAGTCCTTGACAGGACCGTACTTGAAGTGTGTCCATTCGAGCAAGGTCGAAGCATTCTTTTTTGAAATTCATGAGGGCATTTGCGGAAGCCACCAAGTGGGGAGATCTTTGGCCTATCAAGCCATCTCACAGGCATATTGGTGGCCATACATGCAAGCAGACGCAAAGAATTATCTCAAAAAGTGAGAGAAATGCCAGACGTTTGCACATCAAATCCATCAATCGGCTAGAGAGCTCCTACCTTTGACTAACCCTTGGCCCTTTCCAATGTAGGGCTTAGACACAGTAGGACCACTCCCAATTGCACTAGGCAACAGAAAGTTCTTTATTGCGGCGACAGACTACTTCACAGAATGGGTAATCAAAGAAAAGGACGTCAAGAAGTTTGTGTGGTAGAAAATCATAACCCGGTTTGGAATTCCTAAGGCCTTAATATCTGACAACAACACCTAGTTTGATGGAAGAATCTTTAGGGGTTTTTGCGAAGAGCACAAGATAGAATTCTATAACTCCACGTCAGCGTACCCTCAAGCTAATGGCTAGGCCGAAGCCTCCAACAAAGTAGTTTTAGATGGTTTGAAGAAGAGGTTGGAAAAATCAAAAGGAAAATGGACTGAAGAATTTCCCCACATCATATGGGCTTACAGAACTACACCTAGGCGGTTGACCAGCGAAACGCCTTTTTTCTTGGCCTATGGCATGGAAGCAGTAATCCCTTTGGAAGTCGACCTCCCCACTATTAGAAGCAAAAATTTTGATCCGAATTTAAATAGAGAGACCATAGCCTCAGAACTGGATCTTGTTGAAGAAAAACAAGAAAAGACCTTAGTCCACATCGCCTCCTATCAACAGGAGTTGTCTAGAAAATACAACAAGGTGGTGCATTCAAGGCAATTCAAGATTGGAGATTGGGTGCTATGCAAAGTAATGAGAAACACTTTGGTGCTTGGGGACGGCAAACTGGGACCCAACTGGGAGGGGCCGTACAAAGTGATGGGTTTAGCAGGAAAATGAGCTTACCACCTCAAAGACGTGGATGACCAAGCTATCCTAAGGCTGTGAAACATAGCCAATCTCAAAGTATTTAATTTTTAGCTTTTTACTCTTGTAATTTTCTTTAACATTCAATAAATCAAGTAGATATTTTTTCCGATACAATTTCTTTTTATACTTGTATTTATTCTGTTTGTAAACAAAACTTTTTTGCATTCTTTGCCCAACTGGGGGGCAATGAAAGTTGGCAGGTTTGACCAACATAATTTTTACACTCTTTAGTCGAGATGAGGATCTAGGCTAAAAAAGGTTGGCAGGTTTGACCAACAAGTTTTTTGCACTCTTTAGTGGAAATAAGGATCTAGGCTAAAGAAGGTTGATAGGTTTGACCAACATAAACTTTTTGCACTCTTTAGCTGAGATAAGGATCTAGGCTAAAGAAGGTTGGCAGGTTTGACCAACATAACTTTTTGCACTCTTTAGCCGAGATAAGGATCTAAGCTAAAGAAGGTTGGTAGGTTTGACCAACATAAACTTTTTGCACTCTTTAGCTGAGATAAGGATCCAAGCTAAAGAAGGTTGGCAGGTTTGATCAACATAAACCTTTGCACTCTTTAGCCGAGATAGGGATCTAGGCTAAAAAAGGTTGACAGGTTTGACCAACATAAATTTTTACACTTTTTAGCCGAGATACAGATCTAGGCTAAAGAAGGTTGGTAGGTTTGACCAAACACAACTTTTTGTACTCTTTGACCAAGATGTTTATCTCGACCCAAGGAAGTTGGTAGGGTCAGGTAAGTCCGAACTAATTAGCTCGGCTGGGCATGCAGTCAAAATGATACAAAACAATGCAGAAGAAACATAGTAACCGAACAAAGAGATCGCAATTTTTCATTGATTGGAAGTTGATTACAAAAGGTGGGGCTTGTAGCCCAGTTATACCTTAAAAAGAAAAAGAAAAACAACAACAAGAAGTTTCCACCCGGTCAAGTAAAGAGATCACCTAGCTTGACTTCACCATTAACATCAACCTTCGTCGCCACCAGCTCAGCCCTAACACCTTCACTAGTGGTCAAATCAATGTTCGATTGGATCTGATTAGGTACTTCCAATTAAACTGGTAATGTGGGTCGAGGAGTAGGATTAGCAGTGGCCAGTGGATATGCAGAACTCGGCGCAAGGTCCCCCTTTTCCACAACAGGAAGATTCTGTTGCACAGCTTTGGCATAAGCCACCATTTAACATGGAATGTAATGGGGTGGAGGGTTGAGGAAGATCTCTGAGTCCGCGGGTTGACCGAGCTTCTCCAATGCTGCTTTCCAGCTACATTTGAAAAAGATATCCTTGGCCGCTTCGCACTACTAGACATAAGTTTCTTCTCCCTCATTGAAACCTCTGCCTTTAGCATCTTCCATCTTTTTCTCCAGTTCTTTTATCTCGGCGTCTTTTTTCTTCTTGAGCTTGGCGAGTTCACGAAGGTAGCGGGTTTTATTTTCGACTAGGGCCTTTTGTTTGTCCTCTTCGGCCGATTAGACTTCCTCGGCCAATTGGTCCCATTGAGCGGATATCTCGGCCAGTTAGGCCTTGACCTCTTTTAGCTCGACCCCCTTGGCCTCACTGTCCGCAATGGCCGCCTTGACAGTTTTCCTTAGCTCCAGCATGCATTTGTAAGCAACGTGGCTCTTCTGCCCGGCTTGCCATTTGTTAGAAGAATGAATAGTTAGGCACCAAATGTTTTTAAGGCCGAGAAAAAAGTTAATCAGAGAGTAATGAGGCAGGTTGTTCCAAACTTACCAGCACCATAGACTTGGTAGCCGTGCGTATAGCTTTCAGCTCAATCAGATAAGCATGCTGCTTTATATCGGCCGACAGACACATGCTCTTGGTCAGATTGAAGGCCAACATCGGTGCTCACTGAGTCGATGGTGGTCAAAGCCCATCTTTTGAAAGTCATGGTCGATGCTCACACCGATGGGAAAGAAGTACCAGCTCGGCCAGAACGGACAGGTTGTGGTTCGGGCAGCTCGGCCTCTAGAAACATGGTCTCATCCTCATCCCACAAGTGTTGTTGCTTGGCAGACGAGGTGTGAGCACGCTTGTTGGGCTGAGATGTCGAAGGCCTGGTGGTTGGAAGGGCAATGACAGTTTCAATAGAATGAACGGCAGGAACTCACTCGGCTTGAACATCGGTGGTGGTTTGCTTGGTGATAAGAGCTCAGATGACTCTTCTCTTTTCTATTTCTTGCTCCACAGTCAATGGGATTAGGTTGATTTATGGGAGGCTGGGATCTGGCTTAAGTGAGGATTTTAGGAGAAAGTCGGTCACCCTGCTCCTCTGTTTACTGCTGTAACGATAAGTCTGTTTGAAATTGAGTAGCTCGGTCTAGTCTCTTTGCCGATAGCACAGTGTGGCACGAAGAGTGTCCTAGTTGGCGTAAGGATAATTTTGTTTAAGAAAGTTTAGATCTGCAGAAGAGAACCAAGAATTAGCGTGACAAGGAGTTAGAAATGCAAAAAGATGTGGCCGAGCTATCTCATACATGCGATGTCTTTGTTCTAATTTATGTTGTAGCCCGGTATCTGGTCTTCTTGGTCTTCGTAATTACCAAAAACCCAGAGAAAATCGTCGTCATGCAAATCTTTGTCCGATGTGCGCTTGGCGAATTTTTCTCGGCCTCTTTTTACTTTGAGGTAGTAGACCCAATAGTCATCATTCTGGCCAAGCGAGTATTGGTGGAATATCTCGGCCAGTCCAAGGTTAAGGCCAAGTTAACGGTTGAGCTTGGCGATGCCGTTTATGATCCTATACGGGTTGGTGGACAATTGGGTTGGGCAAAGTCTGGTCTACCTGAGGAATTCACAAATAAGGGGTTGGACTGGGAAGCAGAGTCCACCCTCTACTATTGATATTATAGTGAAGGGGCAACAATCGGGCTTGTCCTAAGGTATGGTATCTTGCTCGGCCAGGGTGAACTGCACGTCATCAGGAATATTGTAATCCCTCCTAAATTCGACTATGGCCCCTGGCAAGCTAACCATGAAGTGGTATTTTCCCATTGGTTTTAAGTTAAGGGTTATTGGGTTTGCTCAGCTGAAATAATCAGCACTATTGGGTTGCTCAGTTGAACAGCACCGTCAGAGTAGCAAAGTGAATGATGTGCCTGAACAACCTAGTCAAGTCTACAAATTGAAAAACAATCTAGGTTATGCCCAGTTATTGGCCGAGCTAACGTGACAGTGTTAGTTGAATAGATTTGGTTGCTTGGTCGGGGTAAAGGGCAAAGTTTTTAGCCTGGTCCTGGCCGAGGGGCAATTAGTGTTAGAAAAATATGGTTTTATATAGGCTTATTTTGGGCCAACTTTGACCCCAAATTTGGATAGGGCCCACACGTCTTTTGGGGTGGGTCCAAAGAGGTGACGTGTTCCTTACCGCATGGCAAGTCACATGGTGCAAACGGTTCGTCAAAACCATTTATGAGTGAATGGGAAATTGACGTCATTTTCAAGTTCGTGAAATGGACAATTAAAGAAGTAATTGTGGGTTTCCTTGAAGTGGTAATCCCACATTGGCAACTTAAAAGAACTTATGTGTGTATATAAGTTTTAGGTGGCAACACTTGGGTTGGGCCCCAAGGGACACCCCAAGTTTGTAGAAGGGAGAAGTTATAGACAAAATAAACCTTAGCTCAAACCATCACACATGGACGCGCGCCCCGCCGCTACCGCCGTCCGTCCGAGCCAAGCTTTGCCGGGCCCGGGTGTCGGTTGTAGGTCGAGTCGGTTCTAATATTAATTTTTTGGATAAAACTTATTTGAATTTTTTTCAAAAATTCTTGCGGGAAAATTAATTTAAATTTTGCGCCAATTTTTTCTGTCCAAACAGAGCCCTTGTCTCAGTCCATTTTCCAGTAGGTTCCACAGGTTCAAACTGTTCAACAGATTGAAAAACAGTCCAATAGTTTCGAACAAGTTTAAAGTTGCCCAGTAGTTATGAATAGATATGAAACTGCAGCAGTGATCTGTTCAAACAGTAATTGCACCTGTTCATTGAAAATCAGATCTGTTCAGGTTTGAATTTCATACCTGTTTAGCCCAAATACCAGGACATTTCTAACAAATTTCTCATTTCGAAAATTCATTTTGTCTTGCTTTCCTTTGTGCTCTCTTTGCATTATTCTACATACTAATTTTAGGAAAAAATTCTAAGAGTACAGATGTAGACACCCCATTTTTGACCACCCTTAAGACTTGGGGGCCTCAAGTTGATTACTCGAGAATGAAGGCTATTGTGTGTAAAGGTTCGATTTCTTCGGCAAGAGGAGCTTCAAATCCCAACCTTACACCCCATTTTTGGACCAAAGCTTTTTTTGACCAAAATGATTTTAGACCTTAAAACCCTCTCTTTCAAAATATTTTGCCAAATATTTCTACGATGTTCCAAGGCTCGTATTTCGTTAAATGTTGCACTTTTCGATAAACTGAGCAAGGACAAAGCAGAAATAAATGAAAGAGATGTGAAATCTTTGAAAAATCTTTCAAAACTTCTTATTTAGAGGTTTGGAGTTGAAGAAAATAAGCATGGAGGGAAGAAACCTAGTTGGGGAAGAAGTTGGGCATGAACCGTTAAGAGAGAGTCGAGCAACCCTCGCTAAATCAGGCTTATCCTTTTGTACACTTGGACTTTAGTTATGAGGCCACCACCATTGGAAATTGGACTTCCGGGGCTTCATTTCACACTCAAGAATCTCTTAAAGCTGAGTCCGGATGAGGGAGATATGGCTGGTTGAAGTTAGGCATCCATCCATTTAAGCCAAAATTGAGCAGTCTTCACTAAAATAGGCATATATTTTTTCACATTTGGAATTTTTATGTGAGGCTTCCACCATTGGAAAGAAGACTTCCGGGGCTTCAATTTAGACTCAAGAATGACTTGAAAAGGAGTCCGGATGAAGAAGATATGCCCATTTGAAGTCGGACCCAAAAAGCAGATTTTCTGGCCAGCCACTGAATGAGGTTTGCCGGCCATGTGCCGACCATGAATGAAGTTTTCCAGCCCCATGCCGGCCAGGAGTGATGTTTTCCGGCCAGAAATGGATGTTTGCCGGCCATCAATGATGGCTTGCCGACGATTGGTCCAAAAAAGCAATTTTTTGTAGATATTTGTCCTTCAGCTGTTTTCACACTGCTCCAGCTATCCTGTATGGATATTTTCGACTTGAGCTCTTATATTTCTATATATAGAGGGCATTCTCTATTGTTTTCAAGGTTGGAAAAATTTTGGGAGTCTCTCTCTACATTTCTCTCTCTCTCTCTCTTGAACTTTTGTGCATAAGTGCATACAAGTGTAAATACACTTCAAGTTTGCCTATCAATCCTTGATCAAACTTGACCACCTTTGAGCTGAGGTCCTTATAAGACTTCTTGGAGCTTTAGAAGGTGTTTTTGACTTGACTGTGTGCCTAGAATTGTTGCTTGCTTCAAGAGGTATATCACTCTCCTTTTAAGCTTGCTTTCAATACTTGCTTTGCCATCTTTTTCTACTATTTTGGGGCTGGTTTTGGAATGTAAAAAGTTCTATTTTTGAGACCTAAAAGTCGTGGTTTGAACCTTTTTGAGTTAGGGGGTTGTCTACCCTTTTTGCTTCTTAGCTTATTAAGCTTTTATGCCATTTTTTCACCACTTTCAAAACAAATTTTTTTAGGCCTTTTAACCACTGAATATCAGAGGTTTTTTAGTGGTAAAAACTTTGTTTTGAAGTCCAAAATTGGAGGGATTAGCCTCCCCACCTTGTGTCTTGTTTGCATGCCTAGTTAGCTTCATGAGTTAGCATGTTTTTCTAGCTTAATTTAGCTTAAGTCTAGCATGTTTTTGCCTCTGTTTTTACCTGTTTTGGCTCTGTTTTGGGTTGGTTAATTTAGTTGAGGCTTGTATTGCATAGTTGTAGGGTTAATTCCTTCACTAGCTTGATGTTTTAATGCTTTAATCATCATTGTTTTGAGTTCAAAACATGTTTTAGTGTTGGTTTGCACTCCATTTCAGCACTTTAATCTCTGCAACCTCCCTCTATTCTTCACTCTTTTGTTTGCTTTAAAAGTGGTTTCAAACCACTTGTTTGCCTAAGTGTGGAATTGAGGTGTTGCACCTAATGGTTTAATCCCTTAGGGGGTTCATTATCAACAGTGTAATGCCTCTTTCATGCCCACAACACCTTGTGGTTTGAGCCATCTTTCTATTAGAGGACACTCACTTTTGGACTTAATCAATTAAAGAATGGTTTTGGTAATTAAAATGAGTAAACAAAATTGGACAACTAAAAGAGGCAAGATAAACATCTTTCGTGTTGCATTGCATGTGTTCGAATCGGAAGTTAATTTGAACACAAGGCAAATGGGACATTTCATACTCAATAGTGATGAAATGGCCATTTTCCTAGGTCTCCATTGCCCTTGATCATGCATGATAGGGTGGTGGTCATTCGAGTTTTATTTTTGCATTTATTGAAATTGTAAAACTTGGATCTTTAGCCATCATGCAATGAAATTGCTTGATTGGTGGTTTTGGATCCAAGTGTGCCACTCCTTTGAGGTTTTGAGATGATAAGGAGGGGTACAGTACAAACATACCCTTGGAAAAACCTTCTTTTTGCTCTGTTTGTGCTCCGTTGCAGTATGGTGACCCATAGCATCAGTGGCCGGCAGTGCCTCACCAATGGGCGGTAAGGCTTTATTTCTGGCCGGCAGTACACCCTTTTGGTTGATAGATGGCCGGCATGCCACTGATGCAATCCTTAGCAGAGATTTGGTAAGTTGGAGCAGAAAGATCCTGGAAGGTGCTCAAATCTGCAAACAGAGCCTCTTGAGAGCATAACGGAGGTCTTTTTGGGGAGAAAACCGAGCGCATGCATATTTCACTTCCCGAGGCGGAGTAGTGGCAACGTAGTTTAATATGTTAATTGCTTAGTTTATTCGCCTCAATGTTGTAATTTAATTAATTAGTTTACTAGTTGATTAAAGGGTTGTAATAGTTAGCAATTAGTTTACTAGTTATTCATTTGATTTGTAATAATTAGTCTAATTAGTTTAATTAGATTAATTAACCTAGCTTAGACTAGCTTAGCTTATTTATTCAGACCCTCCTTCGCGAGGGCGTAATGTTATGATAAATGTGCATGCATGCGTGTATGTCTTTCAACCTCACGTCTTTCTCCGGGATATTTATCCACTTTTGATGATTAGATTAGGGACATTTTCAATTAGCATACCTTATGCTAGCATGTTTGCATCAATTCATTTGTCTTGCATGCACCGAGGCTCGGCGCATCATTCAAACTGCATTGTAATTTCAATAATTCTTTGAATACATGTTTCATCGCATGTTATCAAATCGAATCATATGCCATATTAGTAGTCGAGCCTATTAATTGCATTATTACATGTGTTGCATTAGATATCTCGCATAATTAGGATCATGCATCTTTCTAACTAGCTTTTGTTTTGGCTTGGAGTACTCGGTAAGCTTTTTCGCTTTAGCATACTTGCATGAGTGTGCATGATGTCATGATAGCATGCTTGCCATGAGGCTATGTGCTTAAATGATTAACTGTATGAATGCTTGTGGATGAAGGCATTGTTGTTTGAATTGGAACGATTCAACGAATGCGCATTTTAAGCCCACTTTGTTGTGGCAAAGCATGTTTAAGGCCACTTGAGGTGGCAAATCCGCATATTTTAAGTGCACTTGAGGGTGGCAAATTTAAACCATTTTTGCAAAACAAACATGACTTGAAATGTTCGAATTCTTGCGATTTAGTCTATACTTGCATGTGTGCGTTACATAGTAAAGCTAGTTTAATAATTGGAACAAGAACACATAATGTTTATAAAAACTCATATCATGATTAGTAGAGGCCGATCTTTTCATCGGGCGAGCGGGGGTGCTCAATTCATGACCTTTTCCCTTCGTACCTATGTTCCCGAGCCGAGGCAACTTTGGTGATGATGAGCACGTGACCTTTGGCACGAGTCAGGGTTTCGTAAATTTCTCCAAAACAAAATATTTAGGTGGCGACTCTATATCTGGCAAAGCAGTCCAATTTTGGCATTATTTGATTTAAAATCGATTTTCCTAAAGGTTTGTCGGATTTGGACTCTTTGGTAATTATCAGTTTCACATTGTAGTTGTGAGACTAGATTCAGAACCGCAGGAGTCCGAGCTGTGAGGCCTTCTTTTCAAACCTTTTCCGAAAGGCGGGGCGCGGAAAAAGCCAAGTCTACAATAGAACACAGGTTTTGTTCGCCGTACAAATTGTTTGGAGTGCTACTACAATTTGTGAAGATCATTGTATCCTGAGAGATAGACGCCATTTATCCGTAATCACCATAACGGGGCGAATCTGTCTTAAGGATAGAATGTTACACACTCGACTTGATCTTTTAAATATTTATTCGGTTCCTTAAATAAATTTTGTAAGTAATTTATTTTTTATTTGTTTGATTTATTTCAAGTTATTTATTTTACACAAAAGATTGTTCCAACAATCTTAAGACAAATTCAAATTATTATGTTTAAACAGAATTTTTCGTTTGTTTCATTTTTTCTTTTCTTCTTCTTACAGAAATTATTTTATGTGGTTTTACAAAGTAATATTTTGGTTGAAAAATACAAATAGTAGTAATATATTGTTTGACAAATAGTAGTAATATACTGTTTATTTTCTTTGGCAACTAGTAGTAATATACTGGTAGTCATTAATAATTTAGAATATTTATTTGTGAAGTTGCTTAGAAATTAATTTTGGTTTGCAAAAATAATTTCTGAGTTTTCATTAATTAAAATTCTGTTTCAGTATTTTAATTTTTGATGTATTATAGAAATTTAATTTTCGGTGTGGAATTAATTTGTTTAAATAAAATTTTATTTTATTTTCAAATTAATTGGAAATAAAAGTTACAATTCTTGTTTCTTTTATTTTTACAGAATTAAAATTCTATGTTTGTAGTTTAAATTTTCTGTGTAGTATAAAATTCTAATTATAATTTTGTTTTATAATTTAGAATTCATGGCTACTAAAACTAATACTCAAACAAGTACTGATATGGTGGCTACAATTACGCCAACCCCTCCTCATGTTGTGACTGTACCAGTTAATCACGGTGAAATACCAGAGAAGTTCTTAGGAACTGGTTTTAAAAGATGGTAGCAGAAAATGCTATTTTATCTTACTACTCTCAAACCTGACGCGTTTTCTCCATGAGGATGCTTCTACTCTAAAAGAGGATGAAACTGATCGGCAAGTAGTTGCTACAGTCGATACCTGGAAACATGCTGATTACCTTTGCTGGAACTACATCTTGAACAGACTTGACAATACATTATACAACGTCTACAGTCCTATCAAAACGACAAAGAAACTTTGGGAGTCTTTGGAGAAAAAGTACAATATAGAAGATGTTGGCTCAAAGAAATTTGTGGTTGGCAAATTCCTAGACTTTGTGATGGTTGATTCTAATACTGTGATCAGCCAAGTTCAAAATCTCCAACTCATTCTGCATGACATTCATGCAGAAGGCATCTCTCTTAGTGAATCCTTCCAAGTTGCTGCCTTAATTGAAAAATTACCATAAGGTTGGAAGGAATTCAAGAACTACCTCAAACACAAGCGCGAAGAAAAGACTTTGGAGGAATTAATTGTGTGTTTGAGGATTGAGGAGGACAACCGCAATTCAGAGAAGCGGGCTGGTAAGCATCCAATGGAGTGAAGGGAAAATGTGGTGGAACATGCTCCAAAAGCCAAGAAACAGATGTTTTCTGGAGAAAGTTCCTCACAAGGCTCTAAAAGACGAGAAACTAAAAAGTACAAGTTTAATGGCAAATGTTACATCTGTGACAAAGAGGGACATCGGACCAAAGATTGTCGTAGCAAGCGCAAAGGCAAAGGAAAATCAAAAGCCTATATGACCAAAATGGACAAAATTTCCAATGGTGTTGTGGACATAAATCTTTCTGTAATTGTTTCCAAGGCAAACCTTGTTGGAAATCCTAAAGAATGGTGGGTGGACACTGATGTTACTCACCACAAATGTGCCAACAAAAAGATGTTCACATCTTATTCTATAGTGGACAACGGTGAACAACTTTTCATCGGCAACTCCTCGACTTCTAAAGTTGAAGGACAAGGAAAGATTATTCTGAAAATGATATCTAGAAAGGAACTTACTCTCAACAATGTGCTGCATGTACCAGACATTCGTAAGAACCTTGTTTCCGGATCTTTGTTAAGTAAAAATATGTTTAGGCTAGTTTTTGAAAGTGACAAGTTTGTACTTACCAAAAACGGGATGTATGTAGGAAAAGATTACATGTCTGATGGCCTTTTCAAAATGAATGTAATGATCGTTGTACCCTCTGTTATTAATAAAAATACATTTTCTTCTTACTTGCTTGAGTCTTTAAATTTGTGACATGGTAGACTAGGACATGATAATTATGAATCTTTGCGTAGATTAATTAATATGGAATGTTTACCTAAATTTGATATTGATTTAAATCATAAATGTGAAATTTGTGTTAAGGCAAAATTATCCAAAGCTCCTTTCCATACAATTGAAAAAAGTACGGAACCACTTGAATTAATTCATAGTGACATTTGTGATTTTAAATCAATTCAAACTAGAGGTGGGAAAAAATATTTTATCACTTTTATAGATGATTATACTAGATATAGTTATGTTTATTTAATTTGAACCAAGGATGAAACTTTGGAAACTTTCATTTAATACAAAAATGAAGTTGAAAATTAACTTGGTAAGAACTTAGAAGTGATAGAGGTGGTGAATATGAATCACCTTTTGATGAGTTTTGTAAAGAATATGGAATAATTCATCAAACCACCGCTCCTTACTCACCTTGGCAAAATGGAATTGCTTGAAAAAAAAATAGGACTTTAAAAGAAATAATGAATGCCATGTTAATAAGTTCTGGATTACCTCAGAACTTGTGGGGGGATGCAATATTTTTTGCTAATTATATTCTAAATAAAGTACCTCGGAAGAAAGTGAATTAAACACCTTATGAAATATGGCATGGGACAGTACCATCCTAGAAATACTTAAAAGTGTGGGGGTGTTTAGCTAAAGTGGCTATTCTCAGTCCTAAAAAGACTAAGATAGGTCCTAAAACCGTTGATTGCATTTTCATTGGTTATGCCAAGAATAGTAGTGCATATCGATTTTTGATTCATAAATCAGAACATTCCGAAATACATGTAAATACTATTATTGAATCTCGAAATGCATCATTCTCTGAACATGTATTTCCAAATAAGACTGGACAAGTGACTAGTAATAATAAAAGATCTTATGATGCTACTACTAGTCATGATCAAGAACAAGATCAAAAACAAGAGTAAGAGATAGATCAAAATGAAGAAGAGGAACCTAGGCATAGTAAATGTGCTAGAACCTCAAAATCTTTTGGTCTAGATTTTCTAACATTTTTGTTAGAAAATGAGCCTTTAACTTTTAAAGAAGTTACGTCCAGTCCTGAAGCTCCTTTATGGAAAGAGGCTGTAAATAGCGAAGTTGAATCTATCTTGCAAAATCATACTTGGGAATTGGTGGATTTGCCACCAGGTTGTAAACCTCTTGGGTACAAGTGGATTTTCAAAAGAAAAATGAAAGCGGATAGATCAATTGACAAATACAAGGTAAGACTTGTGATTAAAGGATATAGACAAAAAAAATGTCCTAATTACTTTGACACATACTTACCAATTACCAGAATAACATCCATTAGAATGCTAATTGCTATTGCATCGTTGTACAATCTAGAAATTCATCAAATGGATGTGAAAACCGCTTTATTAAATTGTGAGTTACTTGAAGAAATTTACATGGAACAACCAGAAGGATTTTTTGTTTCAGGAAAAGAAAAGAAAGTGTGTAAATTGGTTAAATCATTACATGGTTTAAAACAAGCGCCAAAGCAATGGCATGAGAAATTTGATAAAGTAATGATGTCAAATTTATTCAAAATTAATGAATGTGACAAATGTGTTTATATTAAAATGCAAGTACGGGTTATGTTATAGTATGTCTTTATGTGGATGATATGCTCATCATAGGTAGTAATAATGACATAATTAAAACTACCAAGAAAATGTTGAATAAACATTTTGACATAAAGGACATAGGGGTTGCTGACGTAATACTTGGTATGAAAATTACCAAAACATCAGAAAGTTATGCTTTGTCACAATCACATTACATTGAGAAAATACTTGACAAATTTAGCAAAGATGATGATAATTTTGCTAGAACACCTGTGGATGTTAATTTGTTTCTTTCTAAGAATGTAAAGGAAAGTATTTCTCAATTAGAGTATGTCCACATTATTGGAAACTTAATGTACTTAATGAATTGTACTCGCCCGGATATAGCTTATGCAGTAAGTAAATTAAGTAAATATACGAGTAATCAAGAAGTAGAACACTCGAAATCAATTATAAGGATTCTAAGATATCTCTGATTACTCGTAACATTGGGCTTAATTATACTAGATATCTAGTAGTACTTGAAGGATACTGTGATGCAAACTGGATATCGGATACTAGAGACTCAAAATCCACCAGTGGGTATGTCTTTACTCTTGGTGGTGAGGCTGTATCTTGGAAATCTTCCAAACAGACTTGCATCGCTAGGTCTACTATGGAATCAGAATTCATAACTTTAGATAAAGCTGGGGAAGAGGCAGAAACTTCCTTGAAGATATTCCAATGTGGCCAAAACCGATGCCTCTTATTTGCATACATTGTGATAGTCAATCAGCAATAGGTAGAGCACAGAGTCATATGTATAATGGTAAGTCACAAGACATAACACCGTAAGATATCTACTCTTTAATGGAATTATTTCCATTGAATATGTGAAGTCTAAAGACAATATAGCAGGACCACTAACCAAAGGGTTGGCAAGAGAGTTAGTTGAAAACTTATCGAGGGGAATAGGACTTAAGCCTATTAAATAAGAGTTACCACAACGGCAACCCAACCTAGTTGTCTGGAGATCCCAAGATCTAGGTTCAAGGGGACAACCGAGTTGTCTATGACTCATAAGGATCACTGGAGAGTCAAACTCCTACCCATTTCTATGATGAAATAGTGATGTCTGCAACGTTTTAGGCTAAGTAATACTTTTAATGATTCTTATATCTAGGTATACCTAGGGGAGTATGGCAGGATACTCTTCATAAGAATCACCTATGTTGTAATAACCCACATTCATGTCTTAGTCATGTTCATGTGCATTTTCATGATTTTGTCTTGTTAAGCTTGCATTTGTAGACTTAGACTTGTTTTGCCTAGGTAAAGGTTCTTGTCTTGTGTTGATGCTATCATGTTTTGCCTAAGTGTTGTATGCATGCTTTGTTCCTTCCTTGCTGTGTCAAGCCTAGGTCATGTTAAGCCTAGGTCATGCCAAGCCTAGGTCAGACCTTTGAACCTCTTACACCTAGGCCGCTGTGCGTCAATACCTAGGACCATCTTAGAACCACTTTGGTTTACCTCCACCTTCACCCTGGCATATTGGCCGAGATGTCATCATCTAGGCCAAGGTGTGCATCACCTAGGCCGAGATATGCATCATCTAGGCCGAGATGTTTTCATCCAGGCGTCCTAGATCCTTGATCCTTGCACCTAGTGACCTTGTTCCGGGACTGGAATGACCTAGACTGAGGTGTGGCACATCTAGGCTGAGGTATGGCACAGCTAGGTCAAGTGTTATCCTTCCTAGCCGAGATCATTGAAACCTGCTTGCCGAAGCCTATGTCCTAATCCGAGATCATTACCTGTCGGAGTGCCCATGTCACCTTACTTGTTGTATACACTTTATCATGCTCTTGTCTTGTCATTCAGTCACCTTTTTTAGGAAACCCAATCCGGTGGTGCCACGTGTCCCAGCAGAGGGTTAAGTCTGCTGGCAGTAGAGAAACCCACATCATTTGTCATATCTTTACCCTAGAAGAGAGAGAAGCTCTAGGAAGTGAGGAAGAGGAGTTCTTGAGAGAGAAGTAGATTTCCAAGCTTGATCTTCACACCTTGAACCGTTAGATCCGTGTTTTGAGGTTAGATTCTTGATCTACTCTTGTTGTTCTTTATATTGATCCGATCACATTGCATGATCCAGCATGATTCATGAGCCATGCATTGATTTAAAGTTTGTTTTAGAAAGAGAAAATGATGTTCATGTGTTCTTGAAGAAAACCCATGTTTTGATCCGAAAGTTTGTATCAAGATCCATGTTTTTGTGTTTGTTTTCTTAAAGTCTTCAAGTATGGGTACCCAGGTCCATGTTTTCAAACTCGTTTCATGAAATCTCAGATTTTGAATAAAGAAGTTATGATTTTAGCATCCATGTTCTTCATGTTCATGTCCTTCATGTTCTTCATGTTCATCAAGAGGAAAACCCAGATTTCCAGACCTCATTTCCCTAGGTGTGGTCACTGAAACCACTCTTGCCTAGATCTCACACCTAGGCCAAGCATCGTATCTCACCTTGGCCTACCTTGCATGATCACTTGCACTTTAGCCTATCTTGCATGCACACCTAGGCCAACCATTGCACACCTAGGCCGACCATGGTACACCCTTGCTGGCACCTTGTAACACCTCGGTAGGCAGCTGTACACCGAAGCCTAGGTAACCACACCTCGGCCAAGAGGTGTGGGACCTCAGCCAAGACCTCCCGGGTTCACCCAACTAGGTCATTTTTGCCTAGATCATCTCTGTGCATCCATTCCAAGACTTGGTTGGTGCCCAGCATGCTTTTCCCTAGATGAAAATTAGTGTTTTAACTCCCAGCATGTTTTCCCTAGGTGAAAAACAGTGATTTAACTCCCAGGATGTTTTACTTTGTCTTGACTTGGTTTTGGAAAGAAATGCCAGGATCATTTCCATTCATGTAAAGTTTGTTTTAAGGATGCATTGCATAGCCATCTTTGAGCATTCCTTCTTGTCTTGTTGAAGTGCATTCAGTGGACTTTTATTATGTATTTGTAGGTCTTGGATCCTTTGCCTTAATCCCTACACCCGAAGAGCTATGTGAGTGGTATTTTTAATAAAGCTATGCTATAAAGTTTTGATAAAGCTTTGCTTCATTTTGGAAAAGTATTTGATCAAGCATAAATGATTGTCCCTAGTTTTGTATCAAGTATTATCTTGTTTTGATGACATTCTGGGAAAGTCCTTAGTGCTAGGGGACTATAATGCAACTAGCGCGTTTGTCTTGGAAAGTCCTTAGTGCCAGGGGACTATAATGCAACTGCACCCTTGTTTGAGATATCTCCCTTTGTTTTGCCACTGACTGTTTTCCGCGTGGGTTTGTTTGTTCGGAATGTCATCGTTTGGTATTATGTAGATGTTATTAACATTCAAAAAGCTTTGAAAGATTTGATTGATGAACTTGGTTCATCCCTTGATTTTGTACAAGCTATAATATGTATTGTTTTGATAAAGATCTCGGATATCATTCATTCAAACCTTTATTAATTATATCATTCACTGAGTATCCAAACTCACTCTCCCCTTTATATATATGTAGGTGGCGAGCAAGAAGGCGGTGACGCCTAGATGTTATTTGCAAGTTGTTTTGGATTCATTTTGTTAACCTCTTGAAGATTATGTTTCTTAGTTTTAATTCACTTCTTTTATATATGTCGGCTTGAGAAGCCTTTTGATCAAGATGTAACATGTACTTTATTTTATTTGTATCCAAGTTGTAAAACCATGTTAAGATGTATGTCATTTCATTTGATCTATGTACAGCTCTTATGGACTACTTAGATTTAAATTTATTGCTTCCGCACATGTAGGCCCCATATATTTATACTCTGATTGTGTGTGAATCTTCGTAAGTTGGCCTTTGGTAATCTCAGATTACTGGCCATCACGGCACCATTCTACTAGGGACGGAATGGGGTCGTGACATATATAAGTGTGAATTGGGCCGGTTTTATGAGATTTTTGAAGGGCTATAATTCTTTAGAGCACTCATGAAACACCAGGTTGTTCAGGGCCAAAATGAACACAACAGTGAGAACTAAATTGTGTCTGGTAATATACTGTGTGTGTCATGACCCAAACCCGCCCTTATGGATTAGAGTCATAACAAGCCAGGAATCATGAGATTACTTGCGGCCTCAGTCAGAAATTGAGTCATATTTAATAATAGGGGGCCAAATTGCAGAAGCAAAATTTACAAAAATTTCCAATGAGCTGTGCATACATGGGTTAACCAAAATGTTCTCATATTCATATAATAACTCACACCATATGAACATTCATAGTAAGCATGTAATACCTACGTTCAAGATCATTCAAAGCCAGTATTAACAAAACCAAGGTTATGCACAGGGTTGGTCATACATAACCACAAAAGTTTAAAAGCAAAAGATCAAAGGACAAGTAAATCAAAAGTAAAGCCTCGTGCATGAGGTGACCTTGGTTGATCTCTCAAAACTTGGTTTCTCATTGCTTATTGGGGCTGGGGCTGGGGCTGGACATCCTGCTGCTTACCTGCATACATAAATATAAACAGTGAGCTATCGCCCAATGAATAATACCAAAATAGAGAAGTTCATGAACAAGATTCTTATAATCACAGTTCATCATTACGCTTAGTACTCGATGTAAAGCAAAACGACCTCAGGTCCTTTACATCATATCCCAAGTATAAACGACCTTGGGTTCATGTTACATACAGAACGACCTTGGGTTCATCATAGACAAAACGACCTTTGGTCCAACTTACATATTAAATGACCTTGGGTCCATTACACACAGAACGACCTTAGGTCCAATTCATATACACATTTACTATGTGCACACATTCAGATCTATGATCATATCCATTTCTGTATCTAGAACGACCTTAGGTCCATATCTTTTCCTTGTCCGAAACAGCCTTCGGCCCATTTAGTCATCATACAGAACGGCCTTAGGCCCAATCCACATCCTCAGTGAATACACTAAACGGCCTTAGGCCCATTTCATACTCATTCATTGATAACTTTGTATATCTAATTTCAAATTGAGTGATTAGAACGCTCGTTTATTTTATCACTTTAAAGGTCTGGAACCTTACCACATAGGCATCGTTTAGAAAGTAATGCGCATACAAAAATATCTTTGCTAAGATATTACTCACAGTGTTCCGGCGTTTGATTCGTCCTTGTACTTGACCCTATATGATTCACAACACATTAGGTCATATTGCTATTCAATCCGTTCTTTAGTTTGCTTAATATTCTTAGGCTTCTTTCATGTCCTTTAATTCATTTAGAATGTCCAATGCATACCTAAGAGTGCTTAGAGATGAAAGAGAACGGAAAACGAATCATAAAACATCTTTTCAAAATTTCTGAAATAAGGCTCTCCACTCGAGTGCAACTTTGATCGCTCGAGCGGACTGCAAAACTCTGTAAAAGTACTGGTTACATGAATTGCACGCTCGAGCAAGATATCTGACGCTCGAGCGGGTAGTCTTGTAAGACAGGGTTCGCTCAAGCGTAGAGTTTGCCGCTCGAGCCACTGTGCAAATCTCTGCAAAACTTCTGGGAGCTCGACTTTCATGCTGGAGCGACACTTCCCTCGCTTGAGCGGAGAAGTCGAATTTTGGGGTTTTCCAGAACTATGTTTGAAGTTCATGACTTGATTCCAAAGGGTCAAAACTCACATTTTTGGTATAAAAACATGGAAAATATTATACAACATGAGAACATAGGCAAATTGAGTCTAATTTGTCCAAAACCATGATCCAAATCCCAAATCATTTCACATCCTTCGTGACAACTTCATAATACAAGCTACAAGCTTCATATCTTCAAGGATGATGCATGCATGTGAAATATAGACTCTAATTCCATGTCAAATGATACAAATGATGATCAAAATCATAAAGTTTAACAAAATTATGCATGCATGTGAATTTTGGTGCTCAATTCTTCATGATTATGCACATTCATGGTGATTCTTTACATTCATGGAGATATTAACTTCAATTTCATCAAACACTACTCAAATTTGTTCTTGATTATCAATTCTCTTGAAATTCACATAATTACAAGTTTAAACTCATGAATTTGAGCTCAATTACTCACCTAGGAGCTTCAACTCTTCCTATTATAGCCAATTCTTGAGCTAATCCTCCTAGTCTCTTGAATTCTCTTGCAAATCTCTAAGGTTGAGCTCCCTCTCTCACTAATTTGGTTCACTCTCTCCCTCTAGAGTGTATCTTCAAATTCTTTGAGCACATAAAATGTGAATTAGGCCCTTAATTAGTGTATATATAGGTTTCATTAATCATATTAGCTAATTAAGGCTTAGGCCTAATCAAATGAACATAATTGAATTAGATTAATCTAATTATTTTGATTCGAATCAATTTTTAATTAAATTTCACTGTAGGCTCTAAAACTTATGCTAATCACAATAATACGGCCAATTTTGGTTTCTGTAGCCTCTACGACCTTCAATTTAATTTTTATAGCAGAAAATCAAACAGATTTTCCTACAGTGAACAGATAGAAATTCAAACACACATATAATCATATAATTAGCACTCAAAATCATATCAAACTCATAATTATAATCATAATTAAGATTAATTAGCATAACATAGAGTTGGGTTATCACAGTGTGAGTTCTATTGTCATGGTTTACACAAATGGCTGAACAGTTCAAGACATCATATTCATTGGTTAGCTAGTAAATCCGATAGTGTCTCACAAGGGAAGATTCAAAGCCAAAAGCTACCTATCCTTTGCAGAATATTTCCAATATCTGTATTCTCTATAATTAAATCATATTGTTGCATTTTCCCTCTGTCAAATTCCATTCATGTGGGGGATTGTTGGAAAAATATGGTTTTATAGGCTTATTGTGGCCCAACTTTGACCCCAAATTTGGATAGGGCTCATACGTCTTTTGAGATGGGTCCAAAGAGGTGACGTGTTCCTTGCTGCATGGCAAGTCACACGGTGCAAACAGTTCATTAAAACCATTTATGAGTGAATGTCAAGTTGACGTCGTTTTTGGGTTCATGGAATGGACAATTAAAGAAGTAAATGTGGGTTTCCTTGAAATGGTAATCCCACATTGGAAACTTAAAAGAACTTATGTGTGTATATAAGTTCTAGGTGACAACACAACGGTACCCTAAGTTTGTAGAAGAGAGAAGTTATGGACAAAGTGATCCTTGGTTCAAACCACCACAAGCGCGTACGCTCCGCCACCGTCCGTCTGACCGGTTGAGCCGAGCCATGTCGGGTGTGAGTGTAGGCTGTGGGTTGGGTCCCAGGTCTAATATTAATTTTTTGGACAAAATTTATTTGAATTTTTTCCAAAAATTCTTGCGGGAAAATTAATTTAAATTTTGCGCTAATTTTTTCTATCCAAGCAAAGCCATTGTTTCAGTGCATTTTCCAGCACGTTTAATAGGTTCAAACTGTTCAACAGATTGAAAAAAAGTCCAGTAGTTTCGGACAGGTTTAAAACTTCCCAGCAGTTATGAATAGATATGAAACTGCAGCAGTTATCTGTTTAAACAGTAACTGCACATGTTCATTCAAAATTAGATCTGTTCGGGTTTGAATTTCATGCCTATTCAGCCCTATAAATACCTGGACATTTCCAACAGATTTCTCATTCTGAAAATTCATGTTTTCTTGCTTTTCTTGGTGCTCTCTTTGCATTATTCTATATACTAATTTTAGGAAAAAGTTCTAAGAGTATAGAACACTAGTTTTGTTCGCCGTATAATTTGTTTGGAGTGCTACTACAATTTGTAAAGATCATTGTATCCTGGGAGATAGATGTCATTTATCTATAAGTACCTTAGCGAGGCGAATCTGTCTCAAGGACAGAGTGTCACACACTCAAATTGATCTTTTAAATATTTATTCGATTCAATAAATAAATTCTGTACGTAATTTATTTTTTATTTGTTTGATTTGTTTCAAGTTATTTATTTTACACAGAAAATTGTTCCAACAATTAGGTGGCCCAATGTCATGTGGCCATAATGTTCTTCGCTGGGTCATACTACTTAAAGACCGTGCAAATTGGTTTTTTCCTTTGGTTTGGTTGTGATTTTGGATCAACATCGCAGGTTTCTATTAGTTTTATTTTGTATCTGTTTGGTATTCGTTTCTAAACATAGAACTAGTAGGGGTATTCGTTTCTAAACAATTATTTTCATACTTTAGTAAATTACTACTCAATCATGGTGTTCTTAGTCGTCTTGGGTGGGTCAAGCAAATTGGAAAAATCCAGAAACACATGAAGAGCGGATTGAAAAAAAGTTATACTTAGAAACGGTGCGAAGAACTTACGGATTCAGGGCAGGAACTCTAATTCCAACCAAACGAAGGGTCCTCCAGTAGCTGTTGCAAATGCTTTGTGGCTTGGAGTTCAAGCATAGAGAAATGGGACGCTGAGGCTTGAGTTGCAGAGAGACCGAACGAGGATGAACAATGTGTGACTGTTCAAGTGCATGAATGACATGAATGTAATGGAGGCCAAGGTGGGACGTTTCAAATTTTTAGGTATCTGTACTTGACAGCTGTAACAAAGATACAGATCCAATAAGGGCGTGCCATATGTCTCAGGCATGGGGTTGTGTCAGACGTATCTGGCAGGTGAATGAACGTGTGGTATAGTTGACAGGGACTTCGCCGAATCGAACAAGGAAACCGAGCAACATTTCTCAATCGGCTAATTTGAGAAGTCTTAGCTCGACGAGAAGAAAGTAATCCCAATCATGCGTTGCAGATGGAATTAAGGGGCAATTGAGAGGGTAATTTCTATGCAAATTGGGCCGAGTTAGGTAAAATCTACTTTGGGTGTTGGGCTACGCAGTGGGCCGGGATAAGGCCTTATGTAGCTCGGTTTTGGGCTGTGATAAACACTAAACCGGTCAGAGATGTGTAGGCAGGGTTTGGACCGAGCTATCTCAAGGCAATCTTGTTGCAAATCGAGATGTTGCCAGTGAAGAGGGCTGAGCTAAGTGTAGCCCGGCAAGGTGCTATCTTGCAATAAGGGTTATCATGGCCTTGCCAGGGAAAGCATAGAGCCAAGATAGCTCGCCTGACTGCCATCCCGACCGGAGTAAAGAGTTCAAACCATCTCACCTGATTGATAGTGGAAAGGGTGTTCTAAGAATAGGCATTATCCTTTAGTAGAGTGATTTCTAGAATGACTCTATTAGTTCAAAAGTTAGAGTCCAACTAGGATTGTGCCAAGGGAATCTATAAAGGCTCATGACATAACCTATGCAAAGGTATTGCAATTCTGACTCTCGAATACATAGAGCTTTTGCGTCTATTGTCTATTGTGCTGACTTAGGCATCGGAGAGGTTTCCGGCACACACTTGCCAGCTAGCTCAGGCTTGTGTTTTTAGGTAGCAAAGCGACGACGTTTGGAGAAGTGCAAACTTGGTTAACAGGATTATACGAGAAGATTATTTTGTGCTCATATAGGTGAGTTTATAACATTTTTCATTTATGAAACATAAGGGTCAATGCATAAAATTAAAAAAAAAATAAATCAAACCAAATGTAACAAAACTACTTATTTTAATGATATGAAATAGCGTCTAGCACAATATTGTTTTAACTGATAAATTGTGAAACAATTTCCCTTCCAAAATTTTGCAACACATGTTGTAATCTTAAGTCCATCCTCAATCTACTGTATGATGACGATGATCAAATGCAATAATTCACAGAATTTGGTTGCTTATTCAAAATTGATTCAACATGCATATTTATTCCGTTTCCGGAAGAGAGAGAAAAAAAAGGATTATTTATAAATAAATAAAAAACTTCTAACGTTTCACACATTTTTTACTTTAAATCTCAGTATTTCAATTTCAACAAATTAAATGCTGAAATTCAAACCGTGTTTCAATTTACCCATTTCGTCCATCTCCGTATGTGTCATATAACGGAGGAGATTTAAAGTGAAAAATAGTAGGGTTTATAGTGAAAACATGTGAAATCTTAGAGTTTATTTTGTAATTAACCCTTTTTTTGTTTTTAGTGATTTTAATTTTAAAAAAATGGTTAATTACAAAAAAAATTTTAAGGTTTCACACATTTTTCACTTTAAACTCCAGTGTTTTTTACTTTAAACCCCTTCCACTGCCTTACACAGATGAAAATGGAAGGAGGGGCAAATTGAAATACAGATGGAAACTCTAAGGTTTAATTTGTCGAAATTGAAATATTAAAATTTAAAATGAAGAATGCATGAAACCTTGGGGTGTTTTTGTAATTAACTCAAAAAAAAAAAAAAAAAACATGCATACCTATTATTTATTTATTTGTTTGTTTGTTTATTATTATTATTATTATTATTATATATATAGTGTGAGAATAAAAGTCTTGGTTGTTGCGCGCAATGGCAGAGCCACAAAAATAATTTACAAGGATACTTGTTAATTAAAATTTTAATTTTTTTTCTTCATAACCAATAGTAATAGATAATAATTTTTAAATTAATATAAAGTATAAAATCTTAAATATTTAATATAAAAGCTTTTAAATTTTTGTTTTTATAATTGATCTCGTGAAAAATCAGAATTAAAAATATATAATATTACTTATATAGGCAATACAAAAGAGTTTTGTATGCCTTATAAGAGATTATATAATAATAGTATAAATAATAGTGACACCACATCATCATCGATATATGGTATTATTATTATTATATAATCTAACGAATAGAAGGTCAATACCGCTTATCAAATATAATTAATAATTCAATAATTTCTCATTTTCGTAATGGGGCTAATTATGTTTACATGTAAGTGATGATTCGATATCACTATTATACTGAATTTTTTGTATAAAATTTTATACATAATAATGTGATTGATTGTAATGTTTTTTATTTTTAATTAAAATATTCATCATTATTTTCATAATTTAAAAAATATAATTAAAAAATCATTCGAAATGTTATTCCTATATAAAATTTTTATTTGTTAATTATTTTGCGTCACTGGAGCCTAGGCTATTAATTTACCTCTTTCCAGCAGTTTCAGCTGTTTAGGCCCCTGGTTTTCACAAACCTCTGGTTTTGGGCTAAGCAACACCGACCTTTCTATATAATAATCCTATATTTTAATAATAGATAATAGATAATAGATAAAACAATGTAAACCAAACAAACAGGCATTTTTTATTTTTATTTTTAATTATTTAATAGGACAGCATATAAACCCACTCCACCACCACAACCATTGAATTCTAATAAAATATTGTTTTTTACCCCTGTTCTTGTATGTTAAGGTACAGTGATTGTCTTTTGCATTCTATGAATTACTAGTTAAGTTTTATCAATTTTATTTATTTATTTATTTTTTGGTGTCTTTAGATTTTTATAATACTGGGTTCGCTCGCTATTTGTTGTGCAAGGCACAGACCAAGAAAAGCAAAAACCCAGTTAATCTGTGATAAGTTTTCATATATGTACAAGACAAATGTAACAAACACTGGAAATGGAAATCAATATCAGACAATATTTTATTGTCTTGAAACCTGAAATTAAGGGGTGGTTTGAGATGTTCTAAATAAGTGTACTTTTTGACTATTTATAAAAAAAAAAAAAAAAAAGTGTAGAAAAATAGAGAAAGTAGGTAGAAAAGTAGAGAGGAGATGTTGATAGATGTTGATTGATATGACTCAAATAAGTATATGTATGCGCAAAAAAAGTACACTTTTTTTAGTACATACCAAACACCTACTAAATTCCTCTATAAGTTTGATTACTCTGCTTGACTTGTTGGAAATATGGATCTAATTTTTTTTTAATTATTTTATTTAATTTTTTTACATCAAAATGGGGGTGGAACATGAGTAGGTTTAACCAAACAACTCGAGTCCCATATGAAAATCTTAATGACTTAGGCTGTATAATTTCAAATTTGCTCAGGGCTTGGACTAAAATTTGTCAGTTCAAATTAAATTTGGACAAGGCTTGTGCCAGTGTCTTTACAACTCAAGCAATTTGAGGAATCCAAATTCTATATTAATATAAATAAATTATATATAATAAACATAAAATATTATAAATTAAGGATTATTTTCTCATCATTTAAATCAAATCATATTATAATGTAATATACTCTATTGTTTGAACTCAAACTAATGTTTAATTATCGTTCATTTTTGTATTTTTTGATTTTTTTAAATAATTTTTTGAAAGTGCAATACATTAGTTTATGAAATTGAAGATAATTTTTTGTGTTTGAATTCGGTCAACTTACTTCTTTGACTTAATCTCGTGCTCAGGCTCGGGCTCGGGTTTGGGTAAAGAAGTTCTAGTGAGAAGTCTAGCTAGGGTTGGACCTATGGCTCGAGCTTAGAAAGATCCCTCTACACTTTAAATTGAGCCTATAGATGCTTTGTCTAATCGAATTTGTCTGAGTTGCAGACCTAGATCGGAAGTTGTAGCAGAGAATTTTATGTAATGCTTGAACCTTTGACCTTCTAATAAAATGTAAGGATTCAGATTAAATTAAGCTAACTTGAGTTCAAAACTTTTATAACACAATGTGATAACTCAAATTGTTTATGAGAACACAAATTTAATGTTATGTAAATAGAGATTAAAATAAAAAAATAAAATAAAAAAGGATAAAAAGTGGTTGTTGTTTTTTCTATGAACTAATCATAATGACGAATCAAGTCGTCAAGTATAGTTGTCAAAATTATTCTGATGAAAAAAAAAGAAACAGTTTGCATAAGTTTGTTAGTGATCTATTATGTGTAATGCCAGGGTTTTGGTGTTGTCACTTAAATAATGAAAATGGTTGTACAAACCAACATCATATAAAACAAATCACTATGTTTAATTTGTTTTTCTTTTATTCTCTCTCTATATATTCATATATATTTTATGTTAAAAATACAGAAACTAAATACAAAATGGAAAGAGATGGCCACATATAAACTCCACCCCTTATAAGAGAATTGTGTCATATTTTGTATTTAGTTTCTGTACACACACTTACTGATATATTTTGTTGGATAAGCTAGTCATGTGGTGATTGGCTAGTTGGCGATGGGATGCATTCCAAATAGTTCCAAAATTATATTTTGACCTATTATGAGTTACTAGGTGCTCAAAAAAAATAAAATAAATAAAATAAATGCTAAACTAGGGGAAATTGTTGGGTTCCGGGATCCCGCCCAAGACCTTATAGAAATTATACCAAGCAGAAAAACACACCCACACTCAAGGAGACACAATATTTAACGTGGTTCGGCCTCAATGCCTACGTCCACGGGAGAGTAACCGGTTTGCACTATACCAATGGGGAGATTACAGAAAGATTACAATAGAGGAGGAGCTCACACTCTCCTCACTCAGCCAATCTCCCGTCTCCCTCGCTCACACCGAGGGAGACGGTCTCTCCGCCTCACATCTCGCACACCCTCTTTGGCTTGCTCACTTCTTTGGTTCTCACTCACTCTTGCTCACCTCTCACCCTCTCCATTTATAGACCAAGAATGGAGGTGGATAGGAGCTGGCCATCACATGGCCTCATGGCTTTGTAGGTTGGCAACAACATGTGAAGCTCCTTTTGTTGGCTGGCATGTCCCTCTCTTGCCTTTGTGGGTTGGCAATCCGTGGAGAAGGAATCACCCCCACATGGGGTGATATCTTACAAATCACCCCCTCAACCCATGTGAGGTGATCCACAGCACACATTGCTGCTAATCTTGTCACGCCCAAATTCAACATAGTTTGCATCTCCTCACTGAGACGCTGCATCCCTTGAAAGCTAGAGATAATACACCAGAGATACAAGAGAATGAGGGAATCCTACATCCTCAATTCAACTCATACCACTCTGATTTGGAGAGAGCCTCTGCTCCTATCTCCCCCAGATCTCTTCCACGCTTCTGTCTCGGATGTCTATACCTGCTATGCTTGAACTTGCGTAACCAAGATATCCGACACCCCCTGATTGGATGTCCTGCACCCCCTGCTGGAATGCCCTTTGACTGTCATGCATTACCTCGCAGGACCAGTCATTGGAGCAATAGAAAACTCGTTGTTTATCCCATCAACGTCCTCTGTCTTCTTTGCTTGGAGCTTTTTTTCTCTGAACTTTCAGCCTTTGCCTTCTACACTTCTGAACAACCTCCTGGCGTTTCCACATACGCTTGTTATCTGTGCCTTTGCAATCCCTGATTTGCTGTCCAGTAGCTCGATGGTTGACAGTAGCTCCATCTGTCAAAGCATCGACAGCTATGCAATTCCTTGCATAGGCCCGTACCCATGGCTTCTGGTCTCCCGGCGTCGAGCTCGCCTGAGAGATCCGCATCAACTCTATCCTCCGCTGCCATGGAAGAAACCACCATAGAAGAAAAAAGACTTGCCACTCGTTGGCGCGCACTCTTGCGTTTGTCTCAATTTCTCTGTCTGGAAGTTCCTGTGAACTTTCAACAACCCGCTGCTGCACACTCCTCTTGCGCCTCTGTACGACACTGTACCCTTGCACTACTGCACGTCTGCATTTGTGCTCCTGCGCTTAGTATGCTCTTCTGCAGCTATTGTTCTACACGCCCACATATCACCAGTACTTACTCGTATACAGTAGCTCCAACAGCCACAGCATTTCCCTGAGCCTAACTGGTTGCCAAATCATCTATCCGTCGATGAATGGTCTTTTTGATTGATTGAACCAGATCTTCTGACGAACTCCGGAGATAATCATTTCTGTAATCCTCTGATTACCCCTGACCAATCCTGATCTCCCTCGATCTGCCATTTAATCAAGCCTGATCTCCTCTGGTCTTCAATGATCTATCTCGAGTTGTACCTGGTTGTCCAATCTGGTTAGAATCTACCCATTCTAACCTTTTCAGTGAATCCGCAGCGTTCCACAATATCCGGTAACCTCCCTTCGAGTATTAAAGATGACAAACTCCCATGTTTTGACAATTTTTAAAAAACCGTTCAGAATTTCAACATTCTGACCTCGCGATTGCGTCCGGAATGGTCCGATTAGCTAGGACCAACCTTCGCTACATTTCCGGGGACCTCACTGAAAAATATCCCCGAAAGTTGGGCCACACCACAATTTTCTGAAAATTTTGGGCCAAATTGCAATTTTCAGAAGTTCAGGGAATATTCCGTGTACCAACAGAATATTTCGTCCACTGCACCTGATGCCGTCCGTCCCTTTAATCTGCCTTCTTTTACAGAAACTCCGTCTCCAAAATCTGACCGTACGGATGTGTCCGGAATACTCCAAATAGTCGGAAAACACTATTGGATCACCAAAAACGGACTCCAAATGGCTTAGATCTAGCCAAAACATTTTGTACGCCTCAGATCTGCGGCTGCACCATAGCCGCGAAGCACCAGATCCTTCCTCCTGCGGCTGCACCATTGCCGCGCAACACAGGATCCCTCCCTGCCTCTGGTTGACCGGTCAACAGCCTTGCTGACGTGGCAGATGACGTAGCAGCCACGTGGCAGTCCCTGACTGGCCCACGGTGCCACGTGTCGATGACGTGGCCGCCACGTGTCGCTGACGTGGCCTGCGCGTGTGCCAGGCGCGTGTGGTGCACGCGTTGTCTCCCCACTCGTCTTTTTCCTCTGCGCGCGCGTGTGGCGCGTGTGCGCGCGTGATCTGACGCGCCGGATCCTCCAACGGCGCGTGGAGCGCGTGCCTGCGAGTGGGCCTCACGCGCCACCTTCTGGGGGCGCGTGAGGACGCGTCCTGCCTCCGTTTGGGGTGTTCTTTGCATTTCTGGACTCCTCTCGTCGAGCCCTTGCTCCTGGTATGCTCAAAACCTGATTTCGAGCAATACGATTTCTGGGCAGTTTCGAGAAACACACTTGTTTTTGTTCTGAAACGCCACCGACGAGGCTCTGATACCAATTGTTGGGATCCGGGATCCCGCCCAAGACCTTATAGAAATTATACCAAGCAGAAAAACACACCCACACTCAAGGAGACACAATATTTAACGTGGTTCGGCCTCAATGCCTACGTCCATGGGAGAGTAACCGGTTTGCACTATACCAATGGGGAGATTACAGAAAGATTACAATAGAGGAGGAGCTTACACTTTCCTCACTCAGCCACTCTCCCGTCTCCCTCTCTCACACCGAGGGAGACGGTCTCTCCGCCTCACATCTCGCACACCCTCTTTGGCTTGCTCACTTCTTTGGTTCTCACTCACTCTTGCTCACCTCTCACCCTCTCCATTTATAGACCAAGAATGGAGGTGGATAGGAGCTGGCCATCACATGGCCTCATGGCCAAGCCTCATGGCCTCATGGCTTTGTAGGTTGGCAACAACATGTGAAGCTCCTTTTGTTGGCTGGCATGTCCCTCTCTTGCCTTTGTGGGTTGGCAATCCGTGGAGAAGGAATCACCCCCACATGGGGTGATATCTTACAGAAAACACATTCCATCTTGATCTTTTCATTTTTTTAATTGCAAATACTAACAAATACTCCTAGGAAATTTATTAATATTGGAATGTGATATACAGAATTTTGAAGTGTAAAAAGTCAAAAATTATTTTGAAATTCATAAAAATTGTTTTGAATTTAGTTGTTAGTGTCTTAAAATCTACTCATTGTTTTCCTTCTTTTTGTGTAGCAATTTTTTTTTTATTATGTTATGATATTATATATTTGTATTGAATCTGCTGCTTATTATATATATATTTATATATGTATTTAACACGACACCTTATATTTTATCCATGTGTTGCACCAATATACATGAAAAGTGTAGTTCTTTTTCTTCTTCATCTTTTTTTTTTTTTTTTTTTTTTTTTGGGGGGGGTGGGGGGGGGAATTCGGATCCTCGGCCGCGCTTCCCGGCCGCCCTCCCAGCAGCCCTCCAAAACGACGTCGTTTTGGAGGGTTTTTTTTTTTTTTTTTTTGCTCCTTTCTTTTCTTCTTCTTCTTTGATTCGATAACAGAGGGGAGGGGAGGGGAAGAAGAGAGAGAGAAAGGGAAGGGGAAGAAGAGAGAGAGGAAGGGAGAAGATCTTCAATTTTTTTTTTCTTTTCTTGGCAAAAGTACATGAAAAATACATTTTCAATCTACAGAATGAATAGATTGATCAATATTTTTGGAGTGATATAGCCTTTGTAAAACAGAACGAAGAATGATCAATATAATACCTGGGAAAGCATCCATATATATATATCATATATACCTGGGAAAGCATCCATATATATATAAATTTTTAAAAGTGAAGAATCATCCATATATATATATATATCATTTCCTTTGTAAATTTTCGAAAAGAAATGAAAAATGATCCAAATCTGGGAAGCATTCTTGGAAAATTTGGGGAAGCATTCAGTTCTTGCCAACATTCAGTTCATCTTCATCATCAAAAACACACCTTTATCAACAACACAGAGGTCTTCATTTCCAGATCAAAAAAAAAAAAAAACAGATCGGTGACCAAATCAATTTTTGAATGCATAAAAAAACAGATCGGTGGTCAAAAAAAAACACAGAGGTCTTCAACACAGGAATCAATTTTTTTCCCCCCCTTTAGATCCAGATCCAAATCAACTAGGAAAAAAAAAAAAGGTAGAGAAAGCCGGAATGGATGTTGATGAAGATGTTCAGATTTTTCTGCAGATTTTTTTTTTCTGTTTCTCTTCTTCCTCCTCTGTTTTTCAATTGTTTTTTTTCTGCAGATTTTTCTTCAAATTTTTCTGCAGATTTTTCTTCAGAAAATCAATGGATGTTTCTCTTCTTCCTCCTCTGTTTAAATGTTGATGAATCGGCATCCATCAAAGAAGAAGAAGAAAAGAAAAAAAAAATTGAAGATCTTCTCCCTTCCTCTCTCTCTTCTTCCCCTCCCATTCCTCTCTCTCTTCTTTCCCTCCCCTCCCCTCTGTTATCGAATCAAAGAAGAAGAAGAAAAGAAAGGAGAAAAAAAAAAAAAAAAAAAAACCTCCAAAACGACGTCGTTTTGGAGTGCTGCTGGGAGGGCGGCCGGGAAGCGCGGCTGAGGATCCGGATTCGGGGGGGGAGGGGGCGGTAAAATGGCATAAATTATAATTAAGAATTTACGTAACGAGGGTAGCGAATACCCCTAGCATTGTCTGAAAGCTGTAAAGAAATACAGTTCGGAACTGACGGCAAAGCAGTAAATTCTACAATACTAAGAAGTCCATTGTTTTGCTAGAATCTATGAAGCACGGATACTCCGAAATAGCCCCTGTACGCGTATCGGATACGTATCGGACACGGATATGCGCCCGATACGGCTGGATACGTATCGGATATGGGAAATGAAGTATCCCATTTTTTTTAAAATTTTTGAATTTCGGATACGGCTAGGATACGTGAGGATACGGTATGGATACGGTGGGGCAAAAAAATAATTTAAAAACTTTAAGAAGGGGTCAAATTGTAAAATATGAAAAAAATATGAAATAAAACACAAAAAAGAGGAGGAGGAGGAGAGATCGAACCCGCAGCCAGGTCGAAGGAGTTCGAACAGCAGCTAGGTCGAAGGAGGAGGACAGTTCGAACAGCAGCTAGGTCGTCCCTCTCTCTCGAACAGGAGCTCCACGATTGTCTTTCAGGTTCGTCCCTCTCTCTCTCCCTTTCGCTGCCTCTGTCTGCCTCTCACAACACTTGATCTCACGATCTCTCTCTCTCTCTCCCTCTCCCTCTCGCTCGAGCTCGATCTGTCTGTCTAGTTGGCTGGAGATCTCGACTCGATCTCATCTTCCCCCCCCCTCTCGACTCGATCTCATCTGTTTTGTTGCCTATTTATTTTTTTTAATTTGTTGTATTGTATATACTCTGCGATTTACTTAAATAAATAAAACACTGATCCAAAAAAAAAAAAAAAAAAAAAAGGAAAGGGCTAATCTGATAAAACACTGATCAAAAAAAAAAAATCTGATAAAACAAATAAATAAATAAACTTATTAATAAATAAATAAAATAAGGTAAAAAAACTTATTAGTAAATAAATAAATAAATAAACTTATTAAAAATAAAATTTGTCAACTTATAAAATTATAAACTTTGTAAACTTATTAATAAATCAAATAAGGTAAAAAAAAAAAACTTATTAATAAATACATAAATAAACTTATTGATAAATAAATAAACTTTGTAAATTTTTTCCCCCTTAATTTGGGATTGAATTGCATTATGGTTGTTATGGGTGATACTATATTGTTAAAATTGTTGAAATTTAATTGAATTGATGAATTTTTTGTTATGGATGATGCATTATGGTTGTTATGGGTGATGCTACATTAATGTTTTGTTTTATTTGTTTACCATAAATTTTAGGAAATGAGTTCAGGTACATTACCATAAAATTGTTAAAGTTTTATTTTTGTGTATGCTACATTACTAAAAATTGTAAAAAAAAATATTTTTTATGAACGTATCCCCGCCGTATCCGTATCCTATTTTTTCGAATTTTGTTGTATCGCCGTATCCGTATCGTATCGTACCCGTATCCCGTATCCGTATCCGTATCCGTGCTTCCTTGGCTAGAATTCTACACCGATGCTAAAGGAGATGCCAATGAATCTAGAGAAACCAGGTACCCATTGGCCAAGCCTAGATTACCTTCAGAAGCTCTGTCGGTATTTAGTTTCAAGAAGCCTGTTGCTGGAGATGTCCAGCCAACTTTGATGGTTGTGGTTGTGGACACCAGTGTATTCCCAATGGTAGGCTCCAAAAAATGTGCCAGTCAAGAGAATGGTTCAAAAACCAAGGTGTGAGATAGAAGGGGTTGAAAGGAAAGGATTGTAAGTCAGGTTGGAATATTTTTAGGTTTCTTTTTTTTCCAGATGAACCCACAAGTGAAGATAAAAATAGTGGACCAAAGGGTAGAAGAGTGGTGGCTGTCTTTGGATTTACAATTGGTGAGCAGCCAATCGAAAAGGTTTAGAGAGTGGAGGGGATAGGAATGGCTTCCCAAACTATTGAAATTGAAGAGTAATCTCGAAGGACATGCAAAGTATCCTCAGCCGCCAAACCACAGGAAGGACAGTTCATTGTACTAAAATGGTGATTGATATTTTCGCCTATTTTGAAAAAGCAACATTTTAGCAAAAAAAAGTTAAATAATTATTACAAAAAATTATTTTATTATTTTATTTTTTTGCACGTCTTTTCGAAGAAATTCAAATAATTACTAAAAGAATAATGTTTGGTAGCTCGAGAGTTTACCCCCCCGAATCCCCCTAATGCCCAAAACGACGTCGTTTTGGGCATTAGTTTTTTTTTTTCTTTTTTTCCTTCCATTTTTGCGTCTTCTTCCTTCCATTTTCGATCTGCAGAGGGAGAGAAAGAGAAGAGAGGGAGAGGGAGAAAGCTCGCCGCCGATCGTCGCGTGTGCCTCCGCCGCCGCCGATCATTGCAGTAGCAGCTCGTCGCCTCCGCCGATCGTCAGCTCGTCGCCTCCGCCCCCCGCCCCCCGCCCCCCGCCTCCGCCTCCTCCTCTCCCGAATAATATGCCCCATCCAGTCCCTCCTCCTCCTCCCTCCTCCTCCTCCTCCTCCTCCCTCCTGCTTCTTCTTCTCTGATCTTTCATCTTCTTCTGCAAAAAAAAAAAAAAACAAAAAACAAAAACAAAAACAAAAACGGCGTCGTTTAGGGTTTAGGGGGATTCGGGGGGAGTAGCTTTCGAGCTACGTAGCATCACTGTTACTAAAAATGTCAATTATCAAAACAACCTATAGTACCAAAATTTGTTACAACAAATTCCTCAACACAACATTAATCCTTGAAAAAAAAAAAATTTGTTGTAGTATGTCTCCATGAATAATATAAGGATGATCACTCAACTTTAAAATATATGTATACAATAGTAAACAAAATGTAATAAGAAAAAAGTTATTCCTACAAAACAATTCTTGTGGAATTTATTATGAGAATGATGTGGTGATAATATATTTACAATTATAACAATCACATTTTGATGGGTTCTTTGTTTTATGGGTGAATTACACTAACAATCCTATAATTTGGAACTTGTATCACTTTGATTCCTAAGCTTTCAATTATGATACATTTCACCATAAAGTTTGAATGTCGTTCCAAATAAAGATAATTGAAGATGTCGTTTCTTTTGCAAATGGAAAATTCTTCATTTCAAGAACAAAGTTATCATACAACTTATTTTGTATTGGTTAATTTGTATGTTGTTTGAAATGTAATGACCTTTTTTTAATGAATAATGTTAGTACTTTCTTAGTTATAAAATTCTGTTTGGTTTGAATTTCAAAAAAGAAATTTCAAAATTTTTTTTCTAAAAAATTAAAATTTGAATTGGTGGAAAAAATTAAAAACACTAATTTTTATATAATTTTATCTTTTGGGAGGGTAGAAATAATTTTTTTAAATTAATGGTTTTTATATTTATTTTCGTTAAATTAGCTCTTATATTTTCAAAAATAAATTTAAAAATAGTCTAAAAAACTCAACTCAAACATTGTGACAATTTTGATGTCATCATTAAACCAATCAAAAAATTCAAAACTAAAAATATTTCATATATTAACATTGATCATACATTAAAAACCTAATAACCATCCATTACATGATAACCATAAAAAAAAAACTATAAAAAGACCAAGTCCCATGTTTCATAAGAGCTTAATATTCTTCTTGCATAGCAGCAGTCCAAACCAGACATTGAAGAGCCAAGTTATAACTGGCAGGTTCAGAATCAAAAGAAACAACGGGTTGAGAAGAAGATAATGAAACTTAGATCTAGTGGCCATGGGATGTGTATTAAGAGTAGGAGGAAGAGGAGGAGGAAGAAGCAACTCAGTAGAAATAGAGTCAATAGGGGTGGGAATAGTAGGTACAAGTGTAACAAGAGGGCTAGAAGCAACTAGTGAAAGAGATCTAGAAGGAGAAAAAATAGAGGAATCTGGAGAAGAAGATGTTGGAGCTAAAGGAGAATTAGACACGAAAGAAGACCAAAAAAAGAAGTGAATATAAGACAGAGAAGAAGAAGCAGATTGAGCTTATTGAGTGAAAGGGAAAACATCTTCATGAAATATGACATGTCTAGAGAGATAAACTTTCCCTGAGAGAGGATCCAAACATCGATAACCTTTAACTGATAGATGTTAAACTAAAAAGACACAAGCAATTGATTTGGGCTGAAGTTTATGAGTGACATAAGGCTTGAGCCACGGATAACAAAGACAACTAAAAACTTTCATGAGTCATAAAAAGGAGGTTGATGAAACAATAAGTCAAAAGAAGTTCTGATGGCACTATTGCTAGGCATAAAGCTCGGTTGGTTGCTAAAGGGTTTTTACAACACGAAGGGATTGATTATAATGAAACCTTTAGCCTAGTGGCCAAACAACCTACTATTAGAGTTTTGCTTTGCATGGCTTTATACTATCATTGGCCTCTTAAACAGCTTGATATAAGCAACGCTTTTCTCCATGGAGTCTTGGCTGAGGAAGTTTATATGTTACATCCTCCTGGTTTTTCACTTCTAGCTTATCCTCATCATGTGTGCAAACTTCAAAAAGCCCTTTATGGCCTCAAACATGCCCCTTGAGCTTGGTATTCCACATTTTCTTAGTTTTTGCTTGGTCAAGGGTTTGCTAATAGTCATTGTGACAATTTTTTCTTCATTCGAAAATCATCTTCCTCTATCACTATTTTGCTTGTTTATGTTGATGATATCCTTCTTACTGGAAGTAATGCCGCTCATATTCAGTCTCTTATTCAGCAAATGCACACTGTCTTTGCCATGAAAAAGCTAGGGCCTATTTCTTTTTTCTTTTCTTTTCTTTTTTTTGGGTATTGCCATCAAGACAGTTGGTAGCTCTTATGTCCTCTCTTAACACAAGTATGCATTTGAAATTCTTACCAAAGTTGGTATGACTTCTTGCAAACCTTGCAACACTCCCATTGCTATTAAGGCCTCTTGCACTCCTTCTGTTTCTCTTCCTTTTACTCAGCCTGAGCTGTATAGGAGTTTGGTGGAAGCCTTACAATATTTGACTATAACAAGGCCTGATTTGTCTCTGGCTGTCAATCAAGTTTGCCAACACATGCATGCTCCAACAAATGGTCATTTTGCTTCTCTCAAAAGAATTCTTAGATTTGTTCAAGGTTCTCTTTTCTCATGGCCTCACTTTTCAACCCAGTTCTTTTGTTCTACAAGCATTTTCTGACTCTAATTGGGCAAGAGATATCTTAGACAGGAAATCTACTTCTAGCTATTGTGTTTTTCTTGGCCCTAATTTGATTTCCTAGTCTGCTAAAAAGCAACCTACTGTATCCAGATCCTCTACTAGGGCTCAATACAGATCTTTGGCTCATACCACTGCTAAACTTAGTTAGCTCCAAATGTTTCTTGTTGACTTAGGCATTTCTGTCCTTGCTCCACCAATTCTTTGGTGTGATAACCAATCCTCTATAGCTCTTGCTTTTAACCTTGTTTTTCACACTAGATCTAAACACATTGAAGTGGATTGCCATTTTATTAGGGACAAGATATCTGCCAGAAAACTTGTTCTTAACTATATACCTACTAATCACCAAATAGCTAAATTTTTACAAAGCCCTTATCAGCCTTCAGATTTCATTATTTACAGTCCAAGCTTTTGGTCACTACTCTTTCCATCAACTTACCGGGGGCTGAGGAAATAAAGTCTACAAGTCAGCCAACAACAACTACAAGTGACTGAGAAGAGTAAGCCAGCAACAGCTATACATTGTAAGGTTACAGCCACAACTAAGGCTACAGTCTTTCCTAATAAAATAAAGGACACAGAGGCAGTTTAGAATATATAAATTGTATAGGTGTAAGCATGTGTGAGTTGGTTACATTGTAACAATATATTTTAATTAGTTAGTGATACATGGTTAAGCTATTAAGAGAGGTTAGTAAAGTCAGTTAGGAATCAAGATTGTACTGGGTATATAAACTCAAAGTGTAATATCTTTTGATTTATGAAAAAGAATAAGTTCTGGAAATTCATTAGATAACCATTCAAAAACATCAACAAAAATAATCACCCATTACATGATCATCATCCAAACACATACTAAAAATGTATTAACTCGACTCTCTCATATGCTTAAATCTCTTATTAGATGTGTGATTATATGTGTGTTCATATGTTTGCCATGAAATTCCATGTTGTAATGTGTGGATTATATAATTATGAAATTATATCTGTTGATTATGAGAAAATCTATTGAAATTGAGACATTTGGACTTGAAATTGAAATCCTTAGAGACGCAATGAACCAAAATTGACTTTACAGTTATGATCAGCATGATTTTTAGGACATAATAAGAATTTTTGTGAAAATTTGGTTCGTAACGAATTAAATTGAATTATTTAGACTCAAGACTTAAATAAACTAAAATAGGTTAAATAAACTAAAATAGGCTCATAATTCAAGCCTTAGATACATGTATGAACCTAAGAAGGGACTTAGACTCATATTTGCATAAAAACTATCTCCTGGGTGAGCTCTAGAGAAAGAAAAGAATGGAAAACAAAGAGAGAGGAGGAAGAGATCAACCTAGAGTTAGAGAGTGAAAATCTTTAAAGGGGGTTTTAAAGAATAGAGTTGAAGGTATGTATCAATTAACTAAATACCCTAAATCTCTCTTCAATTGCTTAGCATCAAGCTTTAAAATGGAGTTTTTCCACTCACCCATGCTAGGGTTTTGAAATAGTGGTCTTAGTTGGGGAAATATTCATGTAAACCATCAAGATTCATGGTAATTGTTTGATTTGAGAGTTGATCCTTGTGTTTTAAATTATGTTGAGTAGTTTGAGAGGAATTAGGTGCTTAGATCCCTTACATGTATATATGTTTGTGTAAATGTTTGATAAGTTATGGAAAGATGGAGAAATGGAATAAATGTGGCAACTTGGGGTTGTAATAACGCAATTAAAAAGAGTTATGATTTACTTGAGCATGAAAATCATGTTTATTATGTTTACATATTGTGCTTTGGGATTAAATTGCTTGATTTAGAGCTTTGAATTGTTTTTAGAAAGCTGAATTGTTGAATTTTCGGACTGCCCAAAACAGAGCCAGAACTGCACATGTGGGGCCCATGGCCGCACGTGCGGGATACACAGTTGCACGTGCAAAAAACATGGGAGATAGATTGGGGCATTCTGTAAATAAAAACACGTGTGGGTTGCACGTGCTGCACACCTTGCCGTACGTGCAGCCAATGGGGAAAATTTATATCAATTTCTTTTACTCTGTTTGACCCTTTGAATTTATTTATATGTACATTTGATTTGTTTAAAATACTTAACAATGAATAAGAAGTGAATGAAATGAAAGAATGAAAGAAGATATAAAAACAAAGAAAAGAATGCCTTACTTATCAATTGTTGGGTGTGATGTGTAGGTCACTTGCCAAAAGAAACCATTGCACGACCGAATCACTGTGAGTAATAGTAGTGTAAAGATATATGCACTTGTAGTTATTTTGATACGTTAAGGCATGGTTCTCGAAGTTATGTTATTAGAATGTACTCGAAGTTATGTTGTTAGAATGAATGAACTACAAGAATCAACATATGAAATGTGGCTATGAGATGAAATTTATTTATTGTTATTATTGGGCCCGAGGCCATTCTGTTAAATAAAAGGTACATACATGAGTTACGTTCACGTTTTATGTTTTGCAAGGCACATGCTCGTTTACATGCTTTAGTACATTATTATTATTCACTGGGCTTGGCTCATTTCGTATTCATGTATATTTTGTAGGTGGTCAGCCCAGAGGATAGCCCTAGGTTAGCTCTAGGAACCTTTTGTTGGTCCAGTTTTATCAAGCCTTCCAAGTGAAACCCTTTTGTTTTATTTTGGGTTTCTTTTATATATTTCTTTTTGCTACGAATATAGATACATTGCTAATATGTAAGTTATGGATCATTACCCTTTTGTCTAGATTGGCATGTCGTAGACTTGTTGTTTTATGAACGGTATATGTAAATATGGATGTAGGTGATGTGTGTATTAAGATCCTGGCATTAACACACCGCTCAATGGACATTTTTTTTGGTCATTATATTTTTTTCCTTTTTAGGCCCCGATATTGTATAAATTATTTATTGACTATTTTGTTTTGAGGCTTGAGTACAGGCCGATCATGTCCAAACTTTTAGGGGTAGGTTTGGGTCGTGACAGTTGGTATCAGAGCATGAGTAAATACCTCACACACGTGTCCATTGGGCTATAAGGAGTCTAGAAAAGACTTAGGTTACGTGCATAATGTTTTCTACGACATGAATGTCATATGAAAGATGAGTAATGATCATTGTCTATATACACTTGTGTCTCTTTTTGTGTGTATTATAATCTTTTGATATGTAGATCATGGTGAGGACAAGAATGGATGATATGGAAGGCTCTACCTCCGCACGGCTAGATCAGTTGGAAAGAATGATTGCGAATATGGCAGAAGCTATGAAACAACAACAAGAACAACAACAGCAATAACCACCACCGCTGCCACCAGTGCCTATACCACCACCAGTAGTGCAAAGCCATCAAGCTGAGGACCGAACCATTGCACTGACAAAAGAATTTAAGAAGATAAAGCCACCATCGTTCAAGGGAGGCATTGAGCCAATGAAAGCTGAGGCATGGGTATTGGGGATAGAGAAGTTATTTGAGGTTGTTCCGTGCACAGAAGGTACAGCTTGCAGCTTTTACCCTCGAAGACAAAGCACGAAGGTGGTGGATGCTCACTCGAAATGAACATCAAGGTTTGACTTGGGCTCGATTTTTGGCCTTTTTTTATGATAAGTATTTCCCACAGTGCATGCGGGATAAGAATGTGACAGAATTTGAGACGTTGAGACAAGGAAACAAGACAGTGGCAGAGTATGAAGCACAATTTTCGGAGTTAGCCTGTTACGCACCACATATGGTGGATACAGACTATAAGAAAGAAAGAAAGTTCGATGGAGGACTCTAGAACTCGATTCTAGATAAGATTAATGTGTTAAAATTGTCTATCTATGTTGATGTGTTGGAAATGGCGATAGTAGCGGAAAGTAATATAGTTGCTCAAAATCGAGTTTCTGAGTGGAGAGGGAAAAGACAGAATGCACAAGCACCAAGAGGACCAGTAGCGTCACATAACAAAAATCCGAACTTGGGAACTTCTAGTACTTCCATCTCTACTCGTGAATCAACACCAACTTGTCTAGATTATGGGAAAAGGCACCGCAGGACTTGTTATCAGGTAACGGGGGCTTGCTTTAAGTGTGGAAAGACGATACATTTAGCAAGAGACTGCCCTCAGAGGGATCGACAGAATGGGAATAAATCTACCACAAGTTCAGTCGGCTCCACTCCAGCTCCAACTACAAAGGCTATTGTAAAATCCACCAATACCAGAGACAATGCTAGGCAGGGGAGAGTGTTTGCCCCTATTCCCGGTGATATGCAGAATACGGAGGCTGTGGTGTCAAGTATATTTCCTATCGATGGTCACTTTGCTCATGTATTATTCGATTCGGGTTCTACCCATTCTTTTGTGTCGAAAACCTTTGCCAGTAAATTGAATAAACCTAAGGAATCGTTACATTATGTGCTATGTGTTTCTTCACTATCGGGAGGCTCCATGTTGTGTACATTTATTTATCCTACTTGTGAGATCGTTATTGGAGAGGTACAACTATTTGCTGATTTGATACCGCTTGACATGGCTTATTTTGATATAATTTTGGGGATGGATTAGCTAAGTAAATATCATGTGACTATTGAGTGTATGTCTAAACAAGTCACTTTTCGACCCCTAGGGCAATCTGAATTTAGGATTACGGGACATGGGGTGATTCCTCCGCCGTACTTAATCTCCGCCATGAAAGCATATAAACTATTACAAATGGGTTACCGAGGGTATTTATGTAGCATTTTGAATGGACAACCAGCAAAGGTGTGTATTGATAACATTCCTGTGGTATGCAAATTTCCGGACGTATTTTTAGAGGAGTTGCCAGGGAAGTTAGTGGATCGTGAGATTGAATTTGTGATTGATATAGTGCCGGGAACCCAACCAATTTCAAAAGCCCCATTATAGAATGTCACCGGCAAAAATGAAGGAGTTGTAGATACAGCTGCAAGACTTGCTCGATAAAGGATTCATTCATCCAAGCATTTCTCCTTGGGGCGCACCAGTTCTTTTTGTTAAGAAGAAAGATGGGACACTTCGGTTGTGTGTAGACTATCAGGAGCTCAATAAGGTGAGTGTGAAGAACAAGTATCCTTTGCCTAAGATCGACGATCTATTTGATCAACTTCAAGGTGCACAAATCTTTTCGAAAATAGATTTGCGATCTGGATACCATCAGTTAAAGGTAAAAGCCGAAGACATTGAGAAGACTGTTTTCCGCACCCGGTACGGGCATTATGAGTTTCTGGTTATGCCATTTGGAGTTACTAATGCATCGGAGGCCTTCATGGATTTAATGAATCGTGTCTTTAAACCATACTTGGATGCATTCGTAGTTGTGTTTATTGATGACATCCTTATTTGCTCAAAAACCATCTCCGATTAATTCTTCGGACAGTTCAAGATAAGAAGCTATACACAAAATTGAAGAAATGTGAGTTTTGGTTACATGGGGTGACCTTCTTGGGGCATGTTATAAATGAGGATGGTGTTTCTGTTGACCTACACAAAATCGAAACTATTGTGAATTGGCCAACTCCTACCAACGTATCAGAGGTGCGTAGCTTCTTGGGTTTAGCAGGCTACTACCGAAGATTTGTTAAAGACTTTTCCAAAATTGCTATACCACTTACCCAATTAACCCAGAAGGGTGTTCCATTCAAGTGGTCAGAACAGAGGGAGTCTGTTTTTCAGGAGTTGAAGACAAGGTTAACTACAGCACCAATTCTTACCTTACCATCTGGTACTGAGGGATTTGTGGTTTACAGTGATGTTTCTTACAAAGGATTGGGTTATGTAGTCATGCAGAATGAAAGGTCATTGCGTATGCTTCTCGTCAACTCAAGCCTCATGAAAAGAATTATCCCACACATGACTTGGAGCTAGTGATCTTTGCTTTGAAAATATGGCAGCATTATTTGTATGGTATGACATGTGAAGTTTACACCGACCATAAGAGCCTCAAGTACTTCTTTACCCAAAAGGAGTTAAATATGCGTCAAAGACGATGGTTAGAACTTATCAAGGATTATGACCTGCAAATCCATTATCACTCTGGCAAAGCTAATACAATTGCAGATGCTCTTAGTCGAAAAGGTATGGGGAATTTGGCAAGTTTGCTCACGAGATGGAAAGAGTTGCTATTCGATTTGAAAAGAATGAATGTGGAAATTGTGTTACATGGTCAAGATGCAATATTGGCAGCAATGTTGGCTCAACCGGCACTCATTGAAGAAATTAAGCGACAACAAGTAGAAGATGAGTTTCTAAAGAAAATTTGTCATGAAATGGAAGCAAGGCCAAAGCCCGGATTCTTCATTGAAAATTCGGTGTTAAAATTTCAAGACAGACTATGTGTCCCAAATGTGCTAGAAATTGAAAGGAGGATTATGGAGAAAGCATATACATCGAAATTTTTAATGCATCTCGGTAATACTAAGATGTACCAAGATTTAAAACAGACTTTTTGGTGGCCTAGTATGAAGAAGGAAATTGCAGAATTTGTTTCAAGATGTTTGCAATGTCAACAAATAAAAGTAGAGCACCAAAGACCGGCGGGTTTACTTCAACCCCTTCCAATCCTGGAGTGGAAGTGGGAACATTTGACTATAGATTTTATTGTGGGCTTACCGGGAACTCCCTGAGGCATGAATTCCATATGGGTTATTGTTGATAGATTAATTAAATCTGCTTATTTTCTACCAGTGAAAGCTCAATATAATGTGGATAAACTTGTTGCTGTGTATGTTAATGAAATTGTCCGACTACATGGTGTCCTGGTTTCAATTGTGTCCGATAGAGATCTGAAATTTGCATCCAGATTTTGGTAGAGTTTACAGGATGTCATGGGAACAGAATTGAAATTTAGTACAGCATTCCACCCTCAAACAGATGGCCAATCAGAGGGAACAATACAAACGTTGGAGGATATGCTTCAAATGAGTGCCTTGGAGTTCTAGGGAAGTTGGGAAACGTACCTACCATTGGCAGAGTTTCTATACAATAATAGTTTTCACTCAAGCATAGGGATGACACCATATGAAGCTTTGTATGTAAGGAAATGTTGCTCTCCAGTGTGTTGGGTTGAAGTTAGTGATAGATCATTGTTTGGCCCTGAAATTGTACAAATGACGACGAAGAAAATCAAAGTCATTCGGGAAAAATTGAAAACTGCTCAGAGCAGGCAAAAGAGTTACGCAGATCATCGACGAAAAGTTGGAATTTGAGGTGGGCAATTATGTTTTTATGAAAATCACCCCGATGAAAGGGCACACAAGATTTGGCAAAAAGGGTAAATTAGCACCCTGATACGTAGGTCCGTTTCAAATTCTGGAAAAGATGGGTCCAGTCGCTTATCGTATTGTTCCTCTACCGAATATGGGACAAATACATAACGTTTTTCATGTATCCATGTTACGGGGTTACCTCCAAGATCTGTCCCATATTATAGATTACCATGAACTTACCCTGGATGATAACCTGATCTATGAGGAGAAACCAATTCAAATTCTGGATCGTCAAATGAAACTATTGTGAAACAAAAAATTCAGATGGTAAAAGTTGAATGGCAAGAACACTATGGGAAGGAAGCCATTTGGGAGAGAGAAAAGGAAATGAAACAACGATATCTAGAATTATTCTCAACTTGAGGTAAATTAAGTTTGAGGGACCAAACTTCTAAAAGGGGGAAAGAGTGTAATAACCTGACCCTCTCATATGCTTAAATCTCTGATTAGATGTGTGATTATATGCATGTTTATATGTTTGACATGAAATTCCATGTTGTAATGTGTGGATTATATAATTATGAAATTATATCTATTGATTATGAGAAACTCTGTTGAAATTGAGACATTTGGACTTGAAATTGAAAGCCTTAAAGGCACAATAAACCAAAATTGACTTTACAGTTATGATCAGCATGATTTTTAGGACATAATAAGAATTTTTATGAAAATTTGATTCGTAACGAATTAAATTGAATTATTTAGACTCAAGACTTAAATAAACTAAAATAGGTTAAATAAACTAAAATAGGCTCATAATTCAAGCCTTAGATACGTGTATGAACCTAACAAGGGACTTAGACTCATATTTGCATAAAAATTATTTCTTGGGTGAGCTCTAGAGAAAGAACAGAAGGGAAAAAAAAGAGAGAGAAGGAAGATATCAACCTAGAGTTGGAGAGTGAAGATCTTAGAAAGGGGTTTTAAAGAATAGAGTTGAAGGTATATGTCAATTAACTAAATACCCTAAATCTCTCTTCAATTGCTTAGCATCAAGCTTTAAAATAGAGTTTTTTCACTCACCCAAGCTAGGGTTTTGAAATAATGGTCTTAGTTGGGGGAAATATTCATGTAAACCATCAAGATTTATGGTAATTGTTTGATTTGAGAGTTGATCCTTGTGTTTTAAATTATGTTGAGTATTTTCAGAGGAACTACCTTCTAATCTTTAGTGTTTACATGCTTAGATCCCTTACATGTATATATGTTTGTGTATATGTTTGATATGTTATGGAAAAAGATGAAGAAATAGAATGAATGCGGTAATTTGGGGTTGTAATAACGCAATTAAAAACACTTATGATTTACTTGAGCATGAAAATCATGTTTATTATGTTTATATACTATGTTTTGGGGAATTAAATTGCTTGATTTAGAGCTTTGAATTGTTTTTAGAAAGTTGAATTGTTGAATTTTCGGACTGCCCAAAACAGAGACAGAATCGTACGTGCGGGGCCTGTGGCCGCACGTGCGGGATGCACAGCCGCACGTGCGGAAAACAAGGGAGACAAATTGGGGCTTTCTATAAATAAAAGCATGTGTGGGCCGCACGTGCGGCGCACCTTCCCATACGTACGGCCAATGGGAAAAATTTCTTTCAGTTTCTTTTACTCTGTTTGACCCTCTGAATATGTTTTTATGTACATTTGATCTGTTTAAAATACTTAACAATGAATATGAAATGAATGAAATAAAAGAAGGATGGAAGATATAAAAACAAAGAAAAGAATGCCTTACTTATCAATTGTTGTGTGTGATGTGTAGGTCACTTGCCGGAAGAAACCATTGCACAATTAAATCACTGTGAGTAATAGTAGTGTAAAGATATATACACCTGTATTTATTTTGATACGTTAAGGCATGATTCTCAAAGCCAAGTTATTAGAATATACTCGAAGTTATGTTATTAGAATGAATGAACTACAAGAATCGAAATATGAAATGTGGCTATGAGATGAAATTTATTTATTGTTATTATTGGGCCCGAGGCCGTTCTGTTATTAAAAGTGGGCCTGAGGCCGTTCCATTATTATTAGACCTGAGGCCGTTCTGTTATTATTGGGCACAAGGCCGTTCAGTTATTAAAAGTGAGCCCGAGACTGTTTCGTTATTATTGGGCCTGAGGTCGTTCTGCTATTGTTGGGCCCAAGGTCGTTTTGTTAAATAAAAGGGATATACATGAGTTACGTTCACGTTTTACGTTTTGCAAGGCACATGCTCGTTTACATGCTTTAGTACATTATTGTTATTCGCTGAACTTGGCTCATTTCGTATTCATGTATGTTTTGTAGGTGGTCAGCCCGGAGGATAGCCCTAGGTTAGCTCTAGGAACCTTTTGTTGGTCCAGTTTTGTCAAGCTTTCCAAATGAAACCCTTTTGTTTTATTTCGGGTTTCTTTTATATATTCCTTTTTGCTACGAATATAGATACATTGCTAATATGTAAGTCATGGATCATTACCCTTTTGTCTAGATTGGCATGTCGTGGACTTGTTGTTTTATGAACGGTATATGTAAATATGGATGCAGGTGATGTGTGTATTAAGATCCTGGCATTAACACACCGCTCAATGGACATTTCTTTTTGTCATTATATTTGCTTTCGTTTTAGACCCCGATATTGTATAAATTATTTATTAACTATTTTGTTTCGAGGCTTGAGTACAAACCAGTCACGTCCAAACTTTTAGGGGCATGTTTGGGCCGTGACAAAAAATTAATGAGATAATTGCTGAAAACTGCCACCTAAGGAGGGTATAAGACATTAGGTCTAGTGGAATTTTTTGTTTGTATAAGATTCACCTTTTGTAAAATAGTTTGGTGAGAAATCATTTTATATGTTTTAAAAGACATTTTGTTTCTTATTTTATCCCTTCATTTATCTGTTAACTTTTTTGACTATCTGTTCAAATTTATATCTATCTGCTCAAATGTTTTGACTATCTAATCAATTTTTTTTCCTTTATCTATTCAAATACATGTCCAAATTTTATTATCTGTTCAATTTTTTCATTTATCCATTTAAATCTATCTATACCAATTTTATTATCTTTTTTTTTTTCTGAATTCTATCTATCAAAATTCTATTTGTTCAAATTTTGATTATAGTTGTTCAAAATCTATCTTTATGAAACGCCATATGTTTGAAATTCCTATCATAATCTTCCCTATCTTTTCAAATTATTTTCCAATTAGTGATCTGATTTATGTTTGTTATCTATGCAAATTAGAGCCTGTAGACCGCTCGAACTCCGCTCCGCGCGCGAGGACGCGAATTGTGTTCTAGCTACTACAATTCAGACTCTTGTCATGGTTCTGAAACTAATCTCACAAAGTGCAATGTAAGACTGATAAATCACCAAAGAGTCCAAATCCGGCAAATCGTTTTGGAAAATCGATTTTAATCAAGAAATGCCAAACATGGACTGCTTTGCCAGATTTCAGAGTCGCCACCTAAATATTTTGTTTTAGGAAATTTAGAAAACCCTGACTCGTGCCAAAGGCCACGTGTCCATTATCACCAAAGTTGCCTCGGCTCGGGAACTTGGGTACGAGAGGGGAAGGTCCTGAAATGAGCACCCCCGCTCGCTCGATCAAAGGATCGGCCTCTACTAACATGATATGTTGTTTTGAAAACACATGTGTTCTTATTCCGGTTATCAATCTAACTTACTATGTGATGCGCACAGCATACAAGTATAGACTAAAATCGTGAGAATTGGAACAAAACAATTCATGTTTGCTTTTCGAAAATGATTTGAAGATGCTACTCGCAAGTAGGCTAAAACGCAGATTTGTCACCCTCAAGTGGGCTGGGAAAAACATGATTTTGCCACTTCAAGTGGGCTTAAAACTCACAATCCTCGAGTTGTTCCAATTCAGGCAATCAAGCCTCCACCCACAGGCATTCATGCAGTTGAACACATAAGCACATAGCCTCATGGCAAGCATGCTAAACATGGTAACACTTACACGCATGCAAGGATGCTAAAGCGTAAAAGCTTACCTAGTACTCCGAGCCAAAACAAAAGCTATGTTAGAAATCAATGCATGACCCTAGCTATGTCAATAATGCCTAATGCAACACATGTAAAATGCAATTAAGATAGGCTCGGCTATTCTAAGATGTCATGTGAATGCAACTGGATAACATGTATTCAAATTGGTATTGAAATACAATGCAGTTTGTATGATGCACCAAGCCCGGTGCATGCAAGACGAATGAATGATGCACGCATGCAAAGCATAAGCATGCTAATTGAAACATGCCCTAAAACTAACCATCGAAAGCTGATAAGTAAAAGGGAGAAAGAAATTGGGTTGGAAGACATGCATCGCACACACGCACATTTATTACAACATTTGCCCTCTCGACGGAGGGTCTAAATAAATAATACAAGCTAGCTACGCTAAGCTAAGCTACTTAACTAATCTAATAATCTAATTAGACTAATTATTACACAACACAAATTGAATAACTAGCTACAACTAATTATTACAATACTTTAATTAATTAACAAATTAACTAGTCATGGTAACTAACTAAACATGTGAGGTATGTGAACTACGCTGCCACAGCTCTGCCTTGAACAATGAAGGATGCATGCTCGATCGCCTCGCTCGGAAATCCATTACGATGCCCAGAATTGCCTCTGTTTGCATTTGATTTGATCGTTGAAAATTGTGCCAATCTCCAGGATGCTTTTTCTCCAACACAGGGACCTCCTGGTGGGCTACCGACCAAAAAAGGTGGCTGTAGACCACTTGTAGACCAGAAAAACTTGTTGTAGACCAGAAAAAGTGGTCAGTCAGCTACTTTTTCTGGTCTGCTGACCAGAAATTCTGCCAGACTCCAGTTTTACTGCAACAGAGAACAAGAAGGGGCACAGCAGTGTATTTGCAAGATATGTGTGCACAACCACCCTTCCTATCATTTCTCAAGCTCAAGGGATTGCGGCACTCGACTCTCGGGCCACCAACCAAGCATCACAATGCACGATGGCTGAGAAGCCAAGTTTGCACAATTCGATGTCAATGAATGCACAAATAACACATAAGAGCCTCCGCCTCTATCGTGCATGATCAAGAGGGTCGGCAACCGAGAAATGAGGCGCGTTTCATCACTTCAAGTATGAAACGTCCCTCGTTTCTCGTGTTTGGATCAACATCCGATCCAAACACAATGCAATGCAACAACATGCAAACACAATGCAATGCAACAACATGCAAACAACATGAGCATGGCAAGTTAGAGTCCTTAAGCATTGAAACTAGTGAAGGACACAATGCAAGGGCTATGTAATGCAATACTCAATGAACCAAACCAACCTCAAACAAGCCTCATGCATGCCAAGACAATGGCCAAAACATGCTGAAAATGAAGTCCAAAAACATATACAAGCATGCATACACATTGGCTCACAAACAAGGCATGAAGCATAACCCTCAAGAGCAATGAAAGGGTGATAAACATAGGAGCATAGCAAAGATATAAGCTGTGAAATTACATTCCAAATGATGCCAAATCATGCACATACCACAAATGAGGCATGCTAGGAGGCTCGAAGCTTAAGGCTATCAAAGGTACTTGCACCATAGCCATATCAAGCAAGACCCAAAGGGCCAAGGTGACTCAAAACAGTCCCAAGGCAGGTCGAAACAATGCCAAAACATGCATGGAATAGAGCTAACACATGCTAGAATGGGAGGCATAAAACATGACGCATGTAAGGCCAATGAGGGGGATTACACTACACCTACCAAAACCAAGCATGAGGTGACTTCACCAACAAAAATCAGAGTTGTAACATGGTAAAATAACACCAAAAACATGCTGAGATGGTAGCCCAAAGGCTTAGGCAAGCATACATGCCAATTGGCTCATGATTGAGGCATAAAGCATAACCCTCCAAAAGCATTGAATGTGTGAAACATGAGGGAGTATGACTATACTACACACACTAAAATCATGTTAGAAATGAGGCCAAAGCATGCAAACAACTCAAGTAAGCCATGCTAGAGACTATGACACTCAAAGCTAGTGAGCAAGATTGCACTATGGCTATACAAAGCAAGGCATGCATGACCAAAATCACTTAAAATAGAGCTTAAGTATGGAAAAACATAAGTAAAAGCTTGCTGGAGTGGAGCCAAAAACATGCTAGAATGATGGTCCAAAGCATGATGCATGTTAAGGCTATAGGGAGGATTGCACTACAAGGTTAGGAAGCATGCAAGAGGCAATCAAACCGACCCAAAACAGAGCTATATCATGGCAAAACAAGGCCTGAAACATGCTAAGATAGAGGCCCAAGAAGGTAGAAAAACATGCTAACTTGGTGAGCCATTAACACAAGCACACAAGAGAAGAGGAGGGGAACAACCCCCACCCATTTGGGGCCTCAAAACACACTTTCCACCACTGAAATTCCTCTGGAATTCAGTGGTGAAAAGACCAAACAAAGGTGACCTCAAAGGCCTAAAAGGATAGCTCAAAACAATACAAAATAAGGCATAAAAGGGGGGTAGACCACCCCCAACACCAAAGAGGCCTCAAACAAACACTTTAAGCACTTAAAAACAAAAGTTTTTGTAGTTGCAAGTTAAGCCTAAAACATCATGCAAATAGGGCCAAATAAGCAATGAAAACAAAGCTTTAAAGAGGCTAAAGACTCACCCTTGAAGCACAACTTCAAAATAGCAACTTCAGAGGCAACAACCAAGCTAAAACCACTCAAATGCAACCTCCAAGAACCTCAGCTCAATAGTGAAGGTGTTTGACTAGGTGTTTGTGTGCAAAAGTGTGAAGAAATGGCACTTTTGAGCACAAACAAGTGCAAATATAGAGAGAGAGGGAGAAATATAGAGAGATAGAGTAAACCTCAGCTCTGGAAATTTTTGTGAACCTGGAAAAGGGAGAGAAAGCCTCCCTCTTATAGAACCATGCAACCACAAGCTTGCTTGACAAGCCTAAACTTGTTGAATCCCTCCATACACGTGTATGGATGATGCATTCAGTGGTCACTAGCTGGCACAGCTGGCACCAAAAATATCTGCAAAAGCAGAAAAAAGGCGTAGACCAGTTAAAGTGGTCAACCGACCACCTCCCCTAGTCGACTAACCACTAAAATTACATGGAATAAAACTGGCTACCAGGGGAGAAAGAGGGACTACACAGAGAGTAGAAGGTGGTAGCAGGCTGTAGACCACTTAGGCTGGTCGACCGACCACCAAAAGTGGTCTACAAGGAAGAAAACTGGTCTACATGGGAGAAAAGTGGTCTACAGGGGAGAAAACTGGTCTACACCCTTGTTCCACCCTCCAAGCAAAGGATAACAAAGTTTGGTTCAAAAACAAACCAAAAAGGAAGCAAGACAAGAGTCCGCAAGGCGAGGCACTCAGTCGGAAGCCCCGAAAACTAGTCTACGGGCCACTATAAGTGGCCTACAAGAGGGAAAGGTAGCCTATGGCTTCAAAAAGTGACCTACAGGCCTCTGTCTCTCTCTGGGCAAAGGCAGCAAGGCATGGTCCAAAAACCAAGCCAAAAGGAGAAAGTTAAGAGGTCCCGAGACAAGGCGCTCAGCCAAAGGCTCCGGAAACTCGAAACGAGCACAAACATGCACAATCATCGAGCGCTCAATTGATGACGTCTGAGTCTTAAGGTCGGTCAAAAATGGGGTGTCTACAGAGCCCTCAATGTATTTTTTATCTGTGAAAATTACAAATTTGCTCAACACCAAATATATTTAGATCTGAACCATTACAAATCTGTTCAATGTTATTACAGATCTATTTCATCATCAACAACAACATTCATCAACATCATCATCATCATCAATAACATCAGCAATAACCAAACAAACACAACTACAACAACAACAACAACAACAACAACAAAAAATAGAACTCCGACAAGATCTAGAACAACAAATCAACTACAAAAAAAAAAATAAATAAAAGACAAAAAGATCATATAATAAACACAATATATACTTGTTGTTTGTCAAGAAAACACAACAAATATATATATAGAGAGATAGTGAGAGAGAGAGAGAGAGAGAGAGAGAGAGAGAGAGTTTTAGAGAGATGGAGATAAAAGATGGGGAAATTTGAGGGAATGGGGTGATGCAAAACCCTAACCCTAGGTAGAAATGGCGATGAATTTGTAGATCTGAGCAAAGAGAGTAAGTTAGTCGGAGTCGGAGTCATTTTTTGCTTGAAAATCATTGGTCGTCGAAGATATTAACAAAATGTTTTCATCTGAAACAAACACACTATAAGAGAAAGAGATTAATAAAATGATTGAAAAAAATTTCTCATCCAAAGTAAAACCCTAGATTCATATTAAAAATGATGAACCCTGTTTGGTTAGCGAGAAAACTTATAAGAAAAGAAAATGAAAGCTTGAGAGTAAAAATTACCAAATCTTCGAGTCTTACCTCCAGCTCCAGAGTAGAGCAGTAGATCATGAAGCGAACTGTTTTCGAATCTAATTTCAATCTGACCATGTCACGACCCAAACCCGCACCCATAGGTTTAACGTCGTAATCGACCAGTAATCCTCGGATTACCAAAGGCCTCGTGACATAATAGCATGTGACAAGGGGCTGCGGAAGCATCATACAAAATATGAATAGTCCATTGAGCTATACTGACATACATGGAACAGATAACTTAAAACTTCTTTATAACAAGATACAATATTTATGCACATACCAAGTACATGCCAACAAACATCTTGACCATATACAACATAGTGTAAACATAGTCTAAAGTGTTTACAAAAACAGCCATGAAACTTGACTTCAATTGGAACCTCCTCGGGAGGCACAAGGGTTGGCTGACAAAACTGAAGTGTAGGCCATCAACTCTGGGCCTGATCACGTGCTTGGTCACCTACATACATAATATAAATAGTGAGCTAAAGCCCAGTGAATAATAACAGAGTAAAGATTTTACTGAATGATGTCCATACAGAAACAAAGCCTTGTATATTATCGGTTGTCATAACAGAGTAGATTCATAGACATAGTTATGTTCATATTCAAAGCTTGTACATACATCATTATAACACGTGACACATCCATTAGCATTACAAATCTGATGACCCACAAGGGACTTCCATGAAGACTTTCTGATGACTCATGTGCACAGAAACATTTCTAATGACCCATGAAGGGACGCATATCATATGATGCTAAGGATGCCACGAATAACCTTCAGAATCTTGGACAATCATTCATTCGTTTCAAACATAACATAGCACTTCAGAAAACTAATTACTTCGTATCATAATATTAAGAAAATACTTAACATTGAACCTAACTTTACAAAGTTATTACTCACAAATAATTGGCCGCCCCAACTAGATGGCAAAATGGCACTTCACTTATCCTGAGACGCGTGACCTACACGAACACACATACAACTACACACTTGAAACACACACTTGGATTATACATAACTTACTTCGTTTGTTCTTAGTGTGTTTTTAGCCATTAACCTCATTATAGAGTCTTAATCATGGCCTAGGAATGCCTAGGATGAAATGAGGATGCAAAAATGTACTTGAAACACTAAGCCAAAATTTTGCTGAAACAGGGGTCTCGCTCGAGCATGGCTTTCTTTGCTCGAGCGGACATGTCAAATGTGAGTGGTCGCTCGAGCATAGACTCCTTCGCTTGAGCGATCTGCAAAAATGTGAAAAGTACTGGTTGCTGAAAATCTTCGCTCGATGCTCGCTCGAGCGTGAGACACAGGTCCTCGCTCGAACGCAATTCTTGTCGCTCGGGCGTGCTTCTACACGTACTTCTACACGTACAAAATTCTAAGAGCTTGCAATTTTTGCTCGAGCCAGCCTTCTGTCGCTCAAGCGGGGAGAATGAAAACAAACATGGTCGCTCGAGCGTAGGATCCTTCGCTCGAGCGTGGAAGCAAAATTTTGGGTTTTCCAGATTTGTTCCCAAGCTTCAAAACATGATTCCAACTCTTCAAAACACACCTCTTGGGCCCCAAAACTTGAGACAACAAAGCAAACTTGTAAAACATGAAGAATTGAGGATCATTTCACAAAATTATGGCCCAATAGTTTGCCAATTGTACAAAATTCAACTTAAACTTTGCAAATGTTTGAAGAACACAACATGCATAAATTTTTCTTGAATCCACCATTTTTAAAACATGATCAAACTTGGCAATTTAATGGAAAACATAATGAACTCCCAAAATGTAAGTGAGATGAACACATGCATGAAAGAAATCTTTGAACTCATGCTCAATTTGTGAGAAAATGTACATGCATGCATGGTATACCCCAATTCTTTCCAATTCTAGTGCAATTCCTATATGAATTTACTTAATTCACTAATGATCTTGTAGAATCTAATTCGATTACTCAATTAAGAGTTTGGTCTCTTACCTAGAGGCTTCAATCTACAAAAATTGATGTTGAGGCTCTACAAATCTTTTTCAATTAACAACATTTCCTAGCACCTCCCTTAGTTTGAGCTCAATTCCTCAAGTCTTGAACCAACTCTCCCTTCTCTCACTCTCTTTTACGTTTGGTGTTGAAGATGGAAGATGATAGAGTCAAAACATGTATAAGGTGTGAAACAATCTTGTAAAAGCCCACTCAATGGTACACTTGTAAATAACTTAAGTTAAACTAATTAACATTAGTTATTCTAATTTAATCGTTCCAAATCGACGTTTAATTAAAATTACCATAAAATCTCATAAATTTTACTTAATACATAAATCAAGTCAATTTCTGAATCGGATGCCGATAGGGCCTTCAATTCGTAAACCGAAACAAAAACATAAACAGATTTTCCTATGTTGAACAGATATAGGCATAATTCATGCAACACACACACATGCAATTTAATCCAGAATTTCACCCTAATTACTAATTAAGCAAAATTAACCATAAATTAACGTTAATCAGGGATCGGGGTTGTTACAGTTTTTCCCCCTTAAAGAGTTTGGTCCTTCAAACTCGAATTACCTTCATTTTCGAAGAACATTGGATCCAAAGGAAACAACTCAGGATATCTTTTCATCATGTCTCCTTCCGTTTCCCAGGTAGCATAAGTTCCTCCACGGTTTTGACAATCAACTTTTACCAGTGGTATTTCCTTGTTCCTCAATCTTTTGATTCGACGGTTCACAATCTGGATAGGTCTTTCCTTATAAGTGTAATCGACCTTTAGGAGCACATGCGTTGGTTCAATGACATCGAGTGGGTCTCTCAAATATTCCCGAAGCATTGACACATGAAATACGTTGTGCATATGTTTCATAACCGGCAGTAGGGCCACTCGATAGGTTACTGAATTGATCTTTTCAAGGATTTTATATGGCCCAACATACCTTGGCGCCAACTTGCCTTTCACACCAAACCGAGTTTGACAATTCATAGGAGTCACTTTTATGAATCCATGATCCCCAACTTCATATTCTCTGTCCCTTCTTCGTATATCAGCATAACTCTGTTGCCGGCTTTGAGCAGTTTTCAGCCTTTGCTGAATCAACTTCACATTTTCGGTGGTTTCTTGCACAAGTTCCGATCCCAACAACGGTTTGTCGCCTACTTCGGCCCAACATACCAGAGATCGGCATTTTCTTCCATATAAAGCTTCATAAGGAGCCATTCAAATGCTTGAGTGGTAACTGTTGTTATATACAAACTCAGCCAATGGCAAATAAGTTTCCCAATTTCCTTGGAAATCTAACACACAAATTCTAAGCATATCTTCCAAGGTTTGATTAGTCCGTTCTGTCTGACCATCTGTCTGCGGGTGATAGGCGCTGCTTAACCTCAATTTTGTCCCCAAGGCCTGTTGTAAACTTTGCCAGAACCTCGATGTAAACTTCGAATCTCTGTCAGATACAATAGATACTAGCACACCATGTAATCTCACAATTTCATTCACATACATGTTAGCCAATTTATCCACATTATAGATAGTCTTGACAGGCAGAAAATGGGCAGACTTAGTTAAACGATCAATTATAACCCAGATAGAATCCATACCTCGAGAAGAGAGAGGCAGTCCCACAATGAAATCCATGGTAATGTGCTCTCATTTCCATTCCGGTATTGGAAGCGGCTGTAACAAACCAGCGGGTCGTTGATGTTCGGCTTTGACTTGCTGACAATGTAAACATCTAGCCACAAAATCTGCAATACACTTTTTCATTTCGGGCCACCAAAAATTTTGTTTCAAGTCGTGGTACATCTTTGTATTCCCTGGATGCATAGCAAATTTAGTATTGTGGGCTTCAGACATAACACACTTTCTCAAGTCACAGCAATCAGGTATACAAAGACGATTTTGAAATTTCAGCACATTATTCTCAAACACAAACCCTGGCCTCGGCTTTGAATCAAGTTCTTCTACAACCTTTTTCAAGTATTCATCTTCAAGTTGCTTCTCTTTGATCTCTTCAAGGATTGCAGGCTGAGCGGACATAGCGGCTAATATTCCACCCTGTTCACGTATCACAATCTCAATCTCATTCTTCTCCAAGTTATATAGCAGTTCTTCCTGGCTGGTAAACAAACATGACAAATTTCCCATTGACTTTCGGCTCAAGGCATCTGCTACGTTATTAGCTTTCCCTGGGTGATACAAAATCTGCAAATCATAATCTTTGATTAGCTCTAACCACCACCTCTGTCTCATCTTCAATTCCTTTTGGGTGAAGAAATATTTCAAGCTTTTATGATCGGTATAAACTTCACAAGTTACCCCATATAAGTAGTAACGCTAGATTTTCAAGGCAAACACCACAGCTGCCAGTTCCAGATCATGGGTCAGGTAATTCTTTTCATAAGGACGAAGCTGTCGAGAAGCATAGGCAATTACCTTCCCATTTTGCATCAATACATAGCCCAACCCTTTATACGAAGCATCACTGTAAATCTGAAACCCATCAGTACCATTAGGTAAGGTTAGGATTGGTGCAGTCACTAGCCTGGTTTTCAGTTCCTAAAAAGCTGATTCATGTTGATCATACCAATCAAACTGTACATCCTTCTGCGTCAATTGTGTTAATGGCATTGCAAGCTTTGAGAAGTCTTTCACAAATCTTCTGTAATAACCAGCCAATCCTAGAAAACTTCTAACTTCTGTTACATTCGTTGGTCTAGGCCAATCCACAATAGCTTCAATCTTCTGAGGGTCAACAAAGACACCATCCTTAGTGACTACATGCCCCAAAAATGCTACACTGTCAAGCCAAAATTCACATTTGGACAATTTAGCATACAATTTCTTTTCCCTCAAGATTTGTAAGGTAGTTCTCAGATGGTTCCCATGTTTTTCCCTGTCTTTAGAATAAATCAAGATGTCATCAATAAACACAACAATGAATTCATCAAGATAGTGTTTGAAAACCCTATTCATCAAGTCCACAAAAGCTGCAGGTGCATTTGTTACCCTAAAAGGCATTACCAAAAATTCATAATGTCCATATCTAGTCCTGAATGTAGCTTTCTCCACGTCTTCTGCTTTAACCTTTAACTGATGATAACCAGACCTAAGATTGATTTTAGAGAACACTTTGGCTCCTTGGAGTTGATCAAACAAATCATCTATTCGGGGTAATGGATATTTATTCTTAATGGTCACCTTGTTCAATTCCCGATAGTCAATACATAGTTTCAAAGACCCGTCTTTCTTTTTGACAAATAACACGGGAGCACCCTAAGGTGAGATACTCGGACGAATGAATTTCTCGTCTAAGAGTTCTTGGAGTTGGACTTTCAATTCTTTCAGTTCGGAAGTCGACATCCTATACGGAGTTTTGGAGATGGGCTGTGTTCCAGGTATTATATCAATGGTAAATGCAATTTCCCTATCAACTAAATCCCTGGGTAGATCATTAGGAAACACATCAGGAAAATCACAAACCACAGGAATAGTTTCTACACTGGCATCATCTGGAGACACAGTCAATACACTACACAAATAGCCCCAACACCCCTTTCTTAATAGTCTTCTAGCTTTCATAAATGAAATCAAGTATGGCGGAGGGACTACCTGTAGACACCCCATTTTTTTGACCGTCCTCAAGACTTGGACGTCACCGTTGGAACACTCGGTGATCATCCATGTTCGTGTTCGTTTTAAGTTCCCGGAGGCCTCGGCTGCGCGCCTTGCCTCAAGATCTCTCAACTCGTTTGTTTTGTGTTTGGTTTTGCACCAAATGCTTGTGTTTTTGCTTTAAGGGGTAGGGAATGGCTTGTTGGCCATCCCCACACCCCACCGGCCTTCCCTTTGCCTCACCGGCCATTCATTGTCGCCACCGGCCATGGTTTCTTGATATCAATGGCCGGTTGGCACTTTATGTCACCGGTCGGCACTTTATTTGGCCGGTGACTTTTTTTGCTGGCCGGTGTGACCCTTTTGCACCCTTCAGGCATGGTGCATGCCAGCTGTGCCAGCTGGAATGCATCAACACTCCTCCCCGTGCATAATGTGGCTGTTTTGAGCCTTTGCACCCCTTTTCCTTCTAGAAGGTTGAACCCTTTGGTCAAGCTTCTTGAGGAAGCTTGGCCAGCTGTCCCAGCTTCCTCAGGAAGCCTTGCCCCTTCTGCCTCCTTTGCCCCTTTTTAGTTTAGCTTCTTGGAGAAGCTTCAAACATCTCCTTGTCCATATAAAGACCTCTCCTCTCCCATTGTTGGGGTTGTTGATTTTGAGCAAAAAACCCAGAACTTATACATATATATCTGTTAGATACATCTTCTCTCTCTACATTTCTCTCTCTCTCTCTCCTCTTTTGTGTGTGTTTTGTGGCCTAAAAGTGTGTTTTGACCTTAGTTTTGCACTAAGACACACACCATTACACCATACTTCGACCTTGAGGGGCTTTGAGGGTTTGTTTTTGAAGTTTTGGACTGGTTTTGATCAAAAGAAGGAGGCTGCATTGGCTGTTCATCAAGGGTTCTTCAAGGGTAATCTCTTTACTTTAGATTCCCCAATCTTGCACTAGACTTTTGCCTATCTTGCTTATTGTTTTAGACTTTGTGTATAACTGAGAAAAGTCTTGTATTTGCATGCTTAAGATGTTTCATTCAGGTCATTTTGGTGTTGGGGGTCGACCTCTCCTTCTTAGGCCTTGTTTGGCCCTTTTGGTGTCCTCTTTGTTAAGCTTTGGTTATTCTTGTGTATTGGTCTTCTCACCACTGAAATCCAGTAGATTTTTAGTGGTGAAGAAGGAGGTTTGAGGTCTTGTATAGGGGAGGGACACTCCTCTCCCCTTTGTGACTCATTTATCCATGTTTTTGGCTCAATATGGTAGCATGCATGCTTAGTTGTTTGTGACTCCATTTCAGTGGCTTTTTGGGTGTTTTGGGTCGTATTATATCTCTGTTACATGTTGGTTTGTTGACCCTTAGCATGCATTTTGTACTTGCTTTGTGTTCCTTCATTTTGCCTAGAAATGTATCATGACATTTGACCACCATGCTCTCATGTTTTGACTTTACTTTGTGAAGTTCTTGGTCATATTTTTCCATGCTTGGGGTCTGTTAGGTGCTGGTTTGGTCATATTTGATATGCTTTATATGGCTCCTTAGCATTCTAGCATGTTGGCATTGGTTATGTGAATCATGAGCATGCTTGGGTTAGGTTGTTTAAGTGATTTGGGGTCATCTTACATGCCATTTCAGTCCCTAATTCATGCTTGCATGCCTGCACTTATCATCCCTTTCATGCCTTGAAGGATTGTTTTGTTGTGCCTTGAAAAGGGCCATTATACATGCTTGAGTGTTTAAGCTTTAGGCTACCATATCAGTGGGTTTTGGGTGCTAATTTTGCATATTGAAACTCTATTTCATATTGGAAAGTTCATGCCATGAGTGCTTGGGATAGTTGTGGTAGAATGCTCCTTGCCTTGGACCTATTGGTGTGCATGTTTGCATAAGCATTGGCTCATCATTTTGGGCATTTTGGCCACTGTTTGAAGGGTGGACTGAGGTCTACCCCTCTGTAATTTAGGCCCATCCTTGCATGATCATATTGCATTGCTTTGATTTCATGCTTGCCTAGTATCACAATTGCATGTTTGCATATTGTTAGCTAGTTGCATTTCATGTCATAGTTTGCATGATGAGTTACATGGCATTGCATCTTGTATGTTTGACACATCACATTGCTCATGTTGCATACTTGAGCCACCTTGCGTACATTGCATTGCATTGTTTGGTTTGGGGTGTCAAGCCAAACTTGAGGGGTGAGAAGTGTTCATACTCCAAGTGATGCAACACCTCTCAACCCTCCGTCGCCAAGACCCTTGATCTCAACATGATAGGGTGTTAGCTTCCATTTGTGTGTTGCATGCATTTTACATTGAATGGCAAGCTTGACTTCTTAGGCCATCATGCCTAATTGGTGGCCCGAGGGTCGAGGGTCATGCTCCCTTGAGTTCATTGCATGATAGGGAGTGTGTACATGTACACATTGCTGTGAAATTTCCATGCCATGCACTGTCTGTCCTTTGTTGCTGTCAAAAACAGGGTTCTGTAGGAATTTATGGCCGGCCGGCCATATACAGTGCCGACCGGCCATCAATGGCTGGCCGGCGATTCAAGTTTTGGCCGATACTCCAATTACCATGGCCGGTGGCCTTTTGTTCTGGCCGGTGGCAATCCAGAGCACTCAGGGAGTAATTCAAAGCAGGTCTGGAAATTTGTATGATCCTCAGAGGGGCAGGGCAGTGTAAACAAAGGCAACAGTGCCATGGCAACGGGTTTCCGGGCAGTACGAGTCGAGCATGCATCATCCAAACATTTCGAAGGCAGGGGCTGTGGCCATTTTAATTTTGCATTTAATTTGTTAATTAATTAGGAGTTTTGTAATAATTAATTTAGTACTATTTATTCGGACTATATTATTCTTTCGGTCCCTCCGTGTGAGGGCGTACTGTAATAAGCGTGCGTGGGTGTATGTATGTCTTCCAATCCCACGTCTTTCCTCTCTTTTATTTATCCGCTTATGATGGTTAGACTAGGGCATATTTAAATTAGCATACCTTATGCTATGCATGCGTGCATCTATACATTTGTCTTACATGCGCCGGGTTCGGTACATCATACTAACTGCACTTATATTTCAATTCCAAATTGAATACCTGTTAGTTGCAGCATTTCAAATGCCATCTTTAGGATAGCCGAGCCTATTGTAGTTGCATCTTGCATGTGTTGCATTAGCCATCTTAACATGAACTAGGATCATGCATATGATTACTAACTAGCTTCTGTTTTGGCTTGGAGTACTTGGTAAGCATTTATGCTTTAGCATACCGCATGCGTGTGAGTGTTGCCATAATAGCATGATTACCATGAGGCTAGCTGCTTATGTGATATAACTGCCTGAATGCCTGTGGATGGAGGTTGAATTACCTAAATCGGGATAATGCATTAAAACTGTGAGTTTTAAGCCCACTAGATAGTGGCAAAACCATCTTTTCTAAAGCCCACTTAAGGGTGACAAAACCTATATTTTAGCCTACTCGCAAGTAGCAAATCACTTTCAAAACAAACATGAAATGTTTTGTTCCAATTTGGGCGATTTGGTCTATACTTGTTTGCTGTGCGCATAACATAGTAATTCTAGGCTAATAACCGGAATAAGGACATGTAATGTTTTCAGAACAAGATATCATGGTTAGTAGAGGCCGATCTTCGGATCGGGCGAGAGGGGGTGCTCTTAGCTGACCTTCCCCGATCGTAACCAAGTTCCCGAGCCGAGGCAACTTTGGTGATGACGGACACGTGGCCTTTGGCACCGAGTCAGGGTTTCCTAAATTCCCCCATAAAAAATATTTAGGTGGCAACTCTGTATCTGGCAAAGCAGTCCATGTTTGGCGCTTCTTTCAAAAAAAATCTGTTTTCTCAAAACGATTTGCCGGATTTGGACTCTTTGGTTCAGATTTAGAACCGTGACACGATTTGAGTCCGAACTGTAACCCGTGAGTTCCCTCGCGGAGCTGTTACACTACCCCATTTCCAATGAAAGTAAACTCGGGCATACCGGGTGGATGAAACATAACAGATTTATTCACACAATCAATGGCAGCACAGTATTTAGTCAACCAATCTATACCCAGAATACAATCAAAGTAATCGATGTTCAAGGGTAATAAATCAACATACAATGTCATTTCGCCAATCACAAGATCACATGCCGGGTAAACATAAGCACATATCATGGAACCCCCAGACGGTGTAGTTACAGATAACACATAGTTCATAGGTTCTAATGGTCTAGTTAATTTCTGAGAAAAAGCATGCGATACAAATGAATGTGTAGAACCGGAATCAATCAGCACATATGCATTCTGAGCACAGATAGAAATGATACCTGACACTACTGACTTAGTGTTTTGCACATCTCCAGGCACCAAGGCAAATACTCTGCCTTGTCTCAAAGTCTCTTTCCTAGTATTAGCTTTCGTATTCATCTTGGATACAGAAGCAGATCCGGCTGAGCTTGCCGTTGGATGGTTGGTATTTTCAAACCTGATAGGACAATCCTTCATCACGTGGCCAGTTTTCCCACACCTGAAACAGGCGCCCGAAGCTCGATAGCAAACCCCCTTGTGTTTTCTACCACATTCTGGGCAAGTCGGTGTAGTACCACTACTTTGGCTTGAGCCACTGTAAGATCCTGTGTTTTGCCTCTTATTCCCAGTAAATGAACGACTCTTTTTGACACTGTTCCCAGACCTCTTTCCCATCCAATTAGTTCGTAGGACGAGAGTTTGTTTCTTCGCTGCCAGAATGGACTCTGCCATTAATGCCCTATCCAAAACATTCACATACGTGGATAGGTTCAGAACTCCCACCCGATCCAAGATATCTAAATCCAGCCCACCCTCAAATTTGCGAGCCTTCTTGTAGACCGTATCTACCATATGAGGAGCAAACCTAGCCAATTCAGTAAACTTAGCCTCATACTCAGCTACAGACATTCTGCCTTGTTTGAGTTCCTGGAATTGTGAAACCTTTCGGTCTCGGAAGCACTGGGAAAGTACTTGTCATAGAAAATTATATTGAATTGAGTCCATGTCATATTCTCATTGCCATTTCGAACTAGTAACCACCATCTTCGAGCTTCATCTTTCAGAGTGTAGGTGGCTAATAAAACTTTCTGAACCTCAGAACAGGGAAACACTTCAAATAATTTTTCAATCTCCAGTAGCCAAGTTTCTACCTTTAGTGGTTCAATGCCACCCAAGAAAGTTGGCGGCTTCATCTTCATGAATTTCTGAATCATGTTAATTATGTCGCTATTGCCCATTTCAACTTAAGCCAGCGGGGGTGGAGGTGGCAAAGGTTGTTGCCTCTGTTATTGCATTACTACTTCAATTAAAGTGGCAAGCATTTGTTCCATTCTGTTCATTCGGGCATCCGAGGACCCTGCTATATCATCACTTCTTGCATTGTCCATTTGCTATAGGTAAACAAAACTTTATAAACATAGGCAAATAGTCCTTGTTACTTTATTCAACTTCACATGATTATACTTGGATTTATGCTTTCACTTTCAAACAACACACTTAGACATGCAAATGGAATGCCCCTACTTCTTACTAGGACATCCTTAGCTCATATGGACTTGTGTGTGCGGTATAACTCGTGCTCTGATACAACTTTGTCACGACCCAAACCCACCCCCATAGGTTTAGCGTTGTAACCGGCCAGTAATTCTCGGATTACCAAAGGCCTCGTGACATAATAGCATGTGACAAGGAGCTGCGGAATCATCATACAAAATATGAATAGTCCATTGAGCTGTACTGACATACATGGAACAGATAACTTAAAACTTCTTTATAACAAGATACAATATTTACACACATACCAAGTACATGCCAACAAACATCTTGACCATACACAACATAGTATAAACATAGTCTAAAGTGTTTACAAAAAAAGCCATGAAACTTGACTTCAATCGGAACCTTCTCGGGACGCACAAGGGTTGGCTGACAAAACTGAAGTGTAGGCCATCAACTCTGGGCCGGATCACGTGCTTGCTCACCTACATACATAATATAAATAGTGAGCCAAAGCCCAGTGAATAATAACAGAGTAAAGATTTTACTGAATGATGTCCATACAGAAACAAAGCCTTGTACATTATCGGTTATCATAACAGAGTAGATTCATAGACATAGTTACGTTCATATTCAAAGCTTGTACATACATCATTATAACACGTGACACATCCATTAACATTACAAATCTGATGACCCACAAGGGACTGCCATGAAGGCATTCTGATGACTCATGTGCATAAAGACGTTTCTGATGACCCATAAAGGGACCTGATGACCCATGAAGGGACGCATATCATATGATGCTAAGGATGCCATGAATGACTTTCAGAATCTTGGACAATCATTCATTTGTTTCAAACATAGCATAGCACTTCAGAAAACTAATTACTTCGTATCATAATATTCAAAAAATACTTAACATTGAACATAACTTTACAAAAGTATTACTCACAAATAATTGGTCGCCCCAACTAGATGGCAAATTGGCACTTCACTTATCCTGAGACGTGTGACCTACACGAACACACATACAACTACACACTTGAAACACACGCTCGGATTATACATAACTTACTTCGTTTGTTCTTAGTGTCTTTTTAGCCATTAACCTCATTATAGAGTCGTAATCATGGCCTAGGAATGCCTAGGATGGAATGAGGATACAAAAATGTACTTGAAACACTTAGCCAAAATTTTGCTAAAACAGGGGTCTCGCTCGAGCGTGGCTTTCTTCGCTTGAGCGGACATGTCAAATGTGGGTGGTCACTCGAGTGAAGACTCCTTCGCTTGAGCGATCTGCAAAAATGTGAAAAGTACTGATTGCTAAAAATCTCCGCTCGATGCTCGCTCGAGCGTGAGACACAAGTCCTCGCTTGAACGCAATTCTTGTTGATCGAGCGTGCTTCTACACATACAAAATTCTAAGAGCTTTCAATTTCAGCTCGAGCCAGCCTTCTGTCGCTCGAGCGAGAGAATGAAAACAAACATGGTCGCTCGAGCGTAGGATCCCTCGCTCGAGTGTGGAAGCAAAATTCTGGGTTTTCCAGATTTGCTCCCAAGCTTCAAAACATGATTCCAACTCTTCAAAACACACCTCTTGGGCCCCAAAACTTGAGACAACAAAGCAAACTTGTAAAACATGAAGAATTGAGGATCATTTCACAAAATTATGGCCCAAGATTTTGCCAATTGTACAAAATTCAACTCAAACTTTGCAAATGTTTGAAGAACACAACATGCATAAATTTTTCTTGAATCCACCCTTTTTAAAACATTATCAAACTTGGCAATTTAATGGAAAACATAATGAACTCCCAAAATGTAAGTGAGATGAACACATGCATGAAAGAAATCTTTGAACTCATGCTCAATTTGTAAGAAAATGTACATGCATGCATGGTATGCCCCAATTCTAGTGCAATTCCTATATGAATTTACTTAATTCACTAATGATCTTGTATAATCTAATTCAATTACTCAATTAAGAGTTTGGTCTGTTACCTAGAGGCTTCAATCTACAAAAATTGATGTTGAGGCTCTACAAATCTTCTTCAATTAACAACATTTCCTAGCACCTCCCTTAGTTTGAGCTCAATTCCTCAAGTCTTAAACCAATTCTCCCTTCTCTCACTCTCTCTCGCGTTTGGTGTTGAAGATGGAAGATGATAGAGTCAAAACATGTATAAGGTGTGAAACAATCTTGTAAAGGCCCACTCAATGGTACACTTGTAAATAACTTAAGTTAAACTAATTAACATTAGTTATTCTAATTTAATCATTCCAAATCGACGTTTAATTAAAATTACCATAAAATCTCATAAATCCTACTTAACACATAAAGCAAGTCAATTTCTGAATCGGATGCCGATAAGGCCTTCAATTCGTTAACCGAAAGAAAAACATAAACAGATTTTCCTACGTTGAACAGATATAGGCATAATTCATGCAACACACACACATGCAATTTAATCCAGAATTTCACCCTAATTACTAATTAAGCATAATTAACCACGGATTAACGTTAATTAGGGATCGGAGTTGTTACAGACCGGTTCTTTCGGCTGCCAGATAACCATGGATGAGCTAATCGCCAAGCAAATGAGGGTGACTCGCTAAGAAAACCCTCATTGCGAGCTCCTCTCGTTCAATCGCGACGTTGCGAATACGTTCCAGAACTACTTCAATGAATCACTTGATTTTGCAGTCAAGCGCAACGGTGTTATGTACGACACAATGTCGCCAGAAGAGAAGGTTGAAGTCAAGAAGGCAATAGCGAAGCAGAGGACGTCAATGTGTTTTAGAACCCTAGATTTGTTCCGATGATTATTCCAAACCCTAGATCTATGTTAGGGTTTGGAGAGAGAGAGAGAGAGTGTGTGTGTATGTGTGAATGTGTATGTGTGTGTGTGTGTGAGTGTGATGTTGGTTTTTACCGTGTGTATATATATATAGGGATACTTTTGTCATTTTGTTTAAGCTTGTCTTTTTGGATAAACTATTTCAACGCATGAACCTTTAGCCAAACAAAATTGAAATTTGAATTTATGGACTGAGTGTCCAAAATTAATTTGGTAAAAAAATAAAAATATATACAAAAAAAATTTATCATTTTTATATATATATTTATTTTTGGTGGGTAGAAATAATTTTTAAAAATTCAAAAATAACTTCTTGATATTTATTTTTGTCAAACTAGTTTATATTTTATCAACTTGACGACTTTACATTTGACATTAAGCATTTTCCTTTGCAAAGAAAACGACATCTTCAATTGTCCTTATTTAGAACAAGATTTAAAATTTAAGGTCAAATGTATCACAATTGAAAGGTTAGCGATCAAAGTGATACAAGTCTCAAATCATAAGGACTGTTAGTGTAATTCGTCTTTATTTTAAAATGATAGACTCAGATTCCAATCACATTAATTTTGTACAATTTTTTATATGTAGTTTTTTGTTTGTATAAAGTGTAATAACTGTAGCATTACTAGTGGTTCAATTAAAGCAACTCCAATGATAAAAGTTAAAATGACTTTGCTAAAACTATTTTTTAGATTGTTATTGGATAATATATATATATATATATATATATTATTATACTATTTCAATGATTATTTTGGCACAACTACTAATATCAATTTTTAGCGATTGGATTTGCTCCTCCAAAAGTATCTTTTACCTCATGATTTAATTCTATTGATGGGAAAAAAATGACTTTGCCCAACTTCAAATCAAATTCAACTCAAGATTTTTTATTTTTCCATTTTTTGACCAAACATTTGACTCATCATTAAAAATAAATTTTCGAGATATCAAATAAATAAATTAACAAACCTTATAACTTTGCCATTGGAATTGCTCCAAGACTTGCCATTGGAGGTGCTTTGAACAGTTACACTCTCGATATTGATTGCTTCCACCTTTGACACAAACCACCCTAATCGCTTTGTGGAGACAACAAAATGGGTATTGGTGTGAACAGTCATGTAGAGAGAGAGAGAGAGAGAGAGAGTTGGTAGAGTTGCATGGACAGCAATAGAAGTAACGAAGAAGGGAGAAGCGGTAGTTAGCCTTTGACCAGATCATATTATAATTTGGAAATCTACGCATGCATGCATATTGTTGAGTGTTAACCACCACCACACTAATTAATCAACATATTATATTATTAATTATATTTATATCTATATTTTGCCAAAAAAATGAAATTCCGATGTGACGTTACCTGTATGACTTACTTGTTCCGTTTTTCTTCTTTGCGTATGTCCCCGGTTACTAACGTAATATCTGTGTTATCCACGAAATTTTATAAAATAAAAGATTAAAATAAAAATAAAAATAAATTAGAACGTAAAAGTATCTCTACTCAAACTTTCAAAATTTAATGTCAAATTTTTTTTAAAGGTTTAGATGACAAATTGGTATATATCAATTTGATATGAAAACTCTCCATCTGATATGTCAAATCTACTATTCTATTATTTTTAAAATTTAAACTCTTTCATTTGAAAAAAAAAAAAAAAAACCATGAAGTGGTTTTCATGTCAAAATTGACATAAAGGAGTAAAACCAAAAGCCATGTCCAGTTTTGGCACATCGAGTGAAGCTTATTTGTTATGCCAAAACAGAACCATTGGATTGCCACAATGGATTTGGCATATGGTGGAGGTGCTCTAAGTTTTTTACTTTAATTAGTCCATTTTATGTTATTTAATCTAATTCATTTATGGCATAATAAATTACTCAAAAGAATAATTATGCATGTTAATTTAAGTTATTTGAAATTTAAGAAAATAAAAATTATTTTTTATTATAAAAATTAAAATTAAGAATATTTAAACATGTTTTGTTTGATTGAATATAAATTAATTTTAAAAATTAAGTTGTAAGTAATTATTCACAATTAGCTACTAAGTTACAAAATAATTGAATATATATATTTTCACATACTTAATTCCGTTATCAAATAGATATTAATCTATTTAAAAATATTTATATTCAAATTTTCTAATTCACATGAATAAAGGAATCATTCACACATTATGGAAGAGGAGTTGCACAAAGAGAAAATGTTCTTATTTTTAAATTTAGAGAGTCATGGAAGAGATTTTTTCGTTTTTTTGTTTTTGTTTTTGTTTTTGTTTTTGTGTTTGTGTTTGTGTTGAAAAACCTGAAAGAATGAGATAAGTCTTGACAATTGTAGGTATATGTATTGTGGTAACCTTGCATTGAGTTAGAGAGAATGAAATTCTTAAATCATGAAATAATTATGGAAAATTTAAATTTGTATTGTGATAATTATGAATTTAAATTGTATACTTAAATAAGCTAGTCAATAGAGGTTTTAATTTTAAAAAATAATTTTGTATAAAATTTTGAAACTCTCATAATATCTCTCTTTAAAAGTTTTTTTTTTTTTTTTTTTTTGTAAAATATATACATATATAGATAATCTCAATGTCATTCTTACTGCTCCTTAATACAAAAATTATGAGCTAATTATGATAATTTTAAATTTGTATTTAAAATTTATAAATCATGGGATAGATTATTTATAATTTTAAATTTATATTGTGTCAATTTTAAGTTTAAATTAATTGATTTTCTTTCATATTTAGTGGCTCTCAAATTTGAATTTTGAAATGGATTATTATACTTTTCATTTTTTTAGATTTGATATATTTTCCATTTGAAAGGGATATTAATTTTTATTTTTATTATTATTTTTGATTGAATGAGAGTTAATCAATAGAAGAATTTTTTTTTTTAAATCAGAAAATTAGAAAATTAAGATTAGGATATTGAATTTTTTGGAGGCCTTATAGGTTAGAAACTCCCTTTTGCTTATAAAAATCAATAATTTTAAAATAAAAATTTAAAACTTTCAAAAAGCTTCTCATTAGGAACTCTATTTTCTTTATATATAATATATAGATGGATTTGTCTTTACTTTTGTTGTTGTCTCTCATCAGAAGAAACAAAACACAAATATATCAAGGGCCATGATCAATCTTCTTCTTGGTGCTGATCTTATGTATGCCCAACAGCGACAAATTACATGATGGGTCGCCACTTCGGAATTCACAAATGATCAAAGTTCATATATAGAAGATGCTCCTTGAATACAAAAAATTAAAAATTAAAAGGTTTCGCAAAAATGATGATCCAACCAAGCAATGACCCATGGCATATCTTTGAATTGAATTTTGATTTGAAGAAATTGTGTGTTGAATTGACCTTTTTAAGGATAAATTGCACTGGCCGTCCCTTTAATTTGTCCCTTATATCGATTAGGTCCTTGTATTTTTATTTATGGCAATTTTGACCTTAAAATTTTCATATTATATCAATTTAATCCAATTAGTAACGCTCCTTTAGAGAGTGGACGGAAATCAATGACCAAAATGGTTTATTCACTATTCTTACAACGATTATGAGGTTAGTGTCCAAATTAAAATGGTCTATTCCCTTTTAAAATGGTTTGTTCACACACTCTCTCTAGTTTTGAGTTATTATAGAGAAATTTTTCTATGCTTTTAGCTTGGGTTTAGGTTTACTTGTGCGGGAAATTTCACTGTGCTAACTCAATGAAATTTTATTTCATTGAGTCGTCAATAGAAATTCTAGTAGAAAAATAGATTGGTAGTGGTTTTTGCTAGAAAATTTGTTGCCAATGACCAAGGGTGACAGTGACGGTTGGAGGTGGTAGACTAATAAAGCTACACTAGGGGCAGTTTTGTCCATAAAAAAATTAAGTGTTCTTAAATTAACAGTTATATTTTAGTTGTTTTTAAACTAATACAAAATGTTTTCTAAAAAGTTGAATAAAAAAAAATCTCAACAAACAATAAATTAAAAAATTATAGAAACACATATGCAAAAGCGTTTGGCAATGACAACTTGAGAGAGTATTTGGACTTTGTAGGCTCATTTTAAGACCGATTTCAGTGATCCAAACTGTTCAAATTTTAGGACTTGTTGAGTGTAATATTTATGCAAAAAATAAGATAATTAGATATCGATAACTATATGTTTCGATCATATTTATTTTAAAAAAATGAACGACAAATATATTTTCGAGAATAGCCATCTATTTTTTATAATACAAATTTGATTCAAGCATATAACTACCGATATTCCATCATCTTGATTTTTTACATGAATATTTTTCTCAAAAAGCCCTAAAAGGTGAACAGTTTTGATTATTGAAATCAATTCCAAAATGGGCCTATTAAGCCCAAATGTTCTCTCAAGTTGATAACACCAGCATGAGAGCAGTTAAACTTTATGCAAAACATATATATACAAGGGAAATTTTATGATACACATCCCTTTCAGATGTTTATCATATACCTCATAGTTACGACTTTTGCAATATTTAGTTATAACCTATTGGGGGATTAGTTATGAATTGATTGTACACATTGTGGTGTTAGTTATTATGATCTTGCTTATAAAATTATTATAGTTATGATCTAAGAGTCTTTTGACTTTTAAAAATTTTAGAGGCAAATTACATCAGTGATCCCTACATTTTATCTCTTGTATCAATTTGATCCCTCCATTTTCAATTGGCTCAATTTTAACCCTTAATTTTAAATTGTGGGTTATTTTGGTCCAATTGATAATATCGTTAATGTTTTTGATGGAAAATAATCACTAAATTGATTCAGTTTATCTCATTGAATTTAGTAAATTTATAATTTTACTCTAAAAAATATGGCATTACCATTTATATGCATATAAAAAAAAAATGCTAAGATAGTTGTAATTTAAAATCAAATCATAAATTCAACTTCAAAATGAAACCAATTAAAATTATAAGGATCAAAATAATGTAAAAACTAAAATATAGAGATTATATTGTAATTTACCTAAAATTTAGTTATGATATTTATAGTCAGAATATATACCATACCATTATTCATGTGGCACTCTTAAAATTATGGGTGTTCGCAATTTGGTTTTGGACGGTTTGCGAATCGGTTTGAACCTGCCAGCATGTATGCGATTTGTGAAAAATTCAACCCATAACTGCTCGCATTATGGGCTGCGGTTTGTGCGGATGGTGCAAATGTGCGGACAGTTGCGAGCGGTTTGCGGATTGGATTTTTTCAATTTCTAGATTCAATATAATAGAAGATTGATTTCAATTTCAAAAGTAATTAACAGATTCAATTTTCCCTCCATAAAGAAGTAGATTCAATTTCCTATAATGTTCACAAAGCAAACAAAAGCAAACAAAAACAAAAACATTCAAAAATAATGTTCTCAAACAATATTCTCTACAACATTTCTTTTTATATCATGAAATAATATTGTATCAGAATCATGCTACCAATGATGCATCAAACTCTACAGTTGATACAATAGTTTTGGAGGTTATTACAACTCATAATAGTAAAACTCTTAGTGAACTTGACGAGGCCAAAAATATACTGATGAGTTCTGAATTTAATCAGGACAACATTTCAAATACAAGAATACCCAAGAGCATGTCTCAACCCAAAAAAGGAGCTAAAGATCGATTCAAACTTACACGGCTGCTAATGTCGATCGTCGATGGTCACCGAGAGAGAGAGACAGAGAGAGATGTGGTCAAAGGTCGATCTTGCCGGAGAAGGTCACCGATCCTCGAATCGAAGGTCACCAATCCTCGAAGGTCGATCTTGCAAAGGTCGATCTTGCCGGAGAAGATCGTCGAAGGTCGATTAGTCGTTGTGGTCGCCATAGAGAGAGAGAGATGGAAGAACGAGAGAGTGTGAGATAAGAAGAGAGGCTGAATGAAATTAGGGTTTGGTATGTTGGCCAAAAATATCTAGGATAGAATGAATAAAATTAGCGGTCTAGGTTTTTTTAAAAATAAATAAATTTAAGTGCGGACTAATTCTTGCGGGTGCGGGTTAAACCCTCAACCTGTAATTATGCCATATTCCAAACCATATCCGTCCACATTATGTCTGCAAAATCGCCCATTTGTATGCAGATCGGTTCGGATTAGGCAGGTTGTGCGGTTCGGATTGGGCAGGTTGTGCGGTTCGGATAACTCTATGTCTAGCCCTATTTTAAATGGTTACAGGACGAGAACTACTTATGATTTAAAAAAATAGAGCTCCTAACAATAATTATAATTATTTTTTTTTATTATTTTGGGTGAACATATTCTCGCTTCTTCTACTCTTTTAAGCCAATTTTATTTTTTTTTATTTTTTTTGTAAATATCATTTTTAAGACTTGCTCCTCAAGCATTGAACACAACAATTGTTCAACCATGGCTATGCGGTTATGTACTATTAACACTTTTCGGCCATTGTAAGTGTTAAAAAAAAAAAAAAAACTATCCGATTGATTAAAAATTCATTTGAAATTGACTCGTTATATAAAAGTCAAGTATAAATACAATTTTAAATTTGTTAAGTTTCCGAATCAAGCTTGAAAAATTACTAAAAAAAACGAAGTTAGTTGAACTTGGCTTGTGCCGGGTTCGTTAAAAATTTGTTTAAAAATCAACTCGTTATATAAAACAGTCAAACTTAATCATAATTTTAAACTTGTTAAGTTATCAAACAAAACTTGAACAACTTATTACTCGATTTGAGTCGACTTGTTTTTAGTCTTATTTGTGAACACCTCACTTTTGGGAGATTCGGTGGATGTTGTATGGTTGCACAACATCTATTGTTGTGCTGCCAATGAGATCCATTTTGGGACTCATTTCGATAATCGAATCATTCACTTTTTAAAATATATCGAGTAGAATATACTTGTAAAAAATCAAATTAATTTAACATCAGTAACATTTTCATCAAATTGCATTTGTATCTAATAAAATTAATGACAAATGTGATTTGAAATATAAAATTTAATATAAATTAAATTTGTTAAAAGAGTTAACGATGTTCGATTAACTTAATTTTTAGTATATATATTATAGTAAATATACCTTAAAAATTAAATGTTCAGATTATCAAAATAAATTCCAGAATATGCCTTATTAACCGTGCAACATCTCTCCTAATCAGGGGTGCCTGCTGTGCGGCCTAAGCACATCAGGATGCCATGAGATTATACCGCACCGTACTGATGGTATTGTGCGTTAGGCACAACCAAGGGCGGACCCAGGATTTCTCAATGGGGTGGGCTAATATTAAGATAAAATTATACAATATATTTTAAATATAGCCACATAAGAAAAAAGAGAATTTCATAATATAATCTAGATTAATATCTAAATTTATTTATTAGAAACAATCTAACTAAGTTGTACTCGACGAATCTTTAAATATTCGAATTCATCGATTACAAAATCTAGATCAATTTTCATAAAGCATGAAAAACAATATGTTTTATCCTTTGAAGGAGAATACGCTAACCAAGAAAATTGTTTAAACCAAATATGTTGAAATCGGCAATTCTACTTTCCAAATGAGGACCTAGGATACTCAAGTTTAGGCTGATAAGGCCCTAGGTTCACATAAGCTCATCTAACCTCATCCCGTTAATTAATCGGATATTCACAATTTTACAAGCGTAAACTAGGATCTCGTTTAATAACAGTTGAATTAAATTTGCTTGGTTTATTTGCCTGAGGCATGAAAGGCGGTTGCACATCAGAAAATGAGGTTTCAACAACATTGGATGTCGTATTACTAGACTTTCGTTTTGATTGATAGAATGAGAAAAAGGGTTTTACCTTTTTTGAGTGTGGGGTTCCATTATTTATAACCTAAAAAAAAATTTAAAAAAATTTAGCCCTATTTAATATTAAACCAGAGTATACTCGCAATAATTTTAAATATTAGGGTTTTTATATGTATCCTCAATAATTTTTATTTAAGCTTTCATTATGTTTATATATGTCCAAAAAAACTCCTTCAAAGTTAAAAAACTAAAAGCAATATAGAACATTGAATAAGGCAACATCATAAAAAAATTAAGAGTAATATAATATTTGTTGCATAAAGACAAAATTTCAAAACCATTGTAAATCAAATCCATTCTCAACCAACGAAATAAAATAATTGGTTAATTACACTTACCAAAAATGTTAGGAAATGGAGCTGTTGCAGGCTGTTGGAGACGACGAAGAGGGTCGCTACCTATCTATTGGAAGATGTGAGGATTGTTTTGGAAAATTTGTTCTTTAAACAAATAAAAACCTATTGGGTTGCCTATCTATTTTTTTGTGTAAGTATTGGGCTGCTATTGGACTGTCTATCTAAAAAACAAACAAAAAAACTATTGGTCCTTTTTTGGGGCGGGGTTGGGCTAGGAGAGGTTGGGAGGCTGGGCTGGGCTGGGCAAGGAAAAAATTTCTATAGATTTTTTAAATTTTAGGCTGGGCTACAGCCACCTACGCCTAGCCCTAGGTCCGCCCTTGGGCACAACATTGAATATATATTTTTTTTTTTATCGGCAAAAACAACATTGAATATATATATATATATATATTGGGCTGAATTCTTATTAGACACATATGAAATTAAAATCAGTTAGTTTTGTGTGACTCTAAAAATATGGAGATTTGGTGATACACCTTTCACTGTCTAATTTGTTTTTCAAAATGATAAGAATTATATAGATCCTTTCAAAACCTCCTAATAATTTAAAATTTATTTATTTTACTATACTGCCCTCATATATATATATATATATATATTAGCTCTCATGTATAGTCATCCTCACAGTGTATTTCAGGGTAAAATTATACTTTGAATCCTTTTAAATTTTATTCTGATTTAGAGTAAAATTTTACTATTATGATTCAAAGTCAAATTTTATATCGTTAAGCACATATATTGTCTTAGAGGTAAAATTTTACTCTAATTTTATCAAACAAAAATGAAACACATACCAGAGTAAAATTTTACTCTTATTTTAACAAATAAAAACAGAGCACATACCAGAGTAAAATTTTACTCTCATTCTGTTAAACAAAATCAAAGCACATACTAGAGTAAAATTTTACTCGCATTCTGTCAAACAAAAACAGAGGACATACTAGAGAAAAAAATAGAGAAATAGAGAGATAGAGAAAACACATATATTGCCTTAGATTTGGTTCAAACCAGAATAAAATTTTACTGTCTGAAAAACCAAGCATGATTAGGAGACAAAGAGAAAAAGAGGGAGATAATATAAATCTGAGATGATAGATCTCAAATATGAGGTCATCAATCTCAGATATGAAGTCTTGAACGCTAAGGATAACGATGGTGGTATCGAATGGCGCTAGTGGTTGAGATGCTAGTAATGAAACAATGGTGGTGATGAACAACATCGATGGTTGAAAACGGTGTTGGTGGAGACGACGGAGGTGGTGGAAACGGTCGTAGTCATGGTAGTTGTGGTAGTAGAGATGGTGGTGGTGGTGGCAGAGAGAGCTCTTAGAAAGGGACAAAGAAAGAAAGAGTTTAGGGAGAGATGACAAATTGATGGAAAGAAAGAGAAGAAAGATAGAGAGTGTGTGTGTGAAGGGGTAAATTTGTCACACAAAATATAAATTTGAAAATTTTTGTCCTTTATACAAGACTATATAATTATGAGGGGCTTTTTTTTTTTTTTTTTTTTTGGTCCTTTTTATAAGAAAAAGAAGGTAAAAGGGGTTTATGGCCAAATTTTCCTAAAAAATACTCCTCGAAAGCCAAAATGACATAATTTTGTAGTGATTAACCAAAATTCTCTAACTACTATAGCTCATTATAATAAATTAAAATTTTTGAGATAAAATTTTTTTAAAATATATTTTTAAAGAACAAAATATTTTAATAGTTAAAAGTGTTATCGTATTTTTAGTGACAGTTAGACCTTAATAATCCTTACATTTTATTTCTTATATCATTTTGGTCCTTCTACTTGCAGTTAGCTTAACTTTGACCATTGATTATATATTTTGTTTCAATTTGGTATAATTGATAATGCCATGCTGCTCATGTGCATATTTTCATAGAATAATGCTAACAATTGTATCCAATTGGACCAACTTTAAACAAAGTCAAAATTGAGTTAACTGGAATGACATGGACTAAAATAACATAAGAGTCAAAATACATAAACTACTAGTATAATTTACCCTTGATTTTTGTATAAATGTCAACAAATACAATAATCATGAGATACACATCAAATGTAAGGCCGTGAATTATAAAAAATAAAACAAAAAATGTTATAAAGTATTTCCTTACTTTATATTTCAATTTTAGTGTTTGTGAAATATTGAAAAATATAAAAACCGACCCAATTCCATTTGAGTGTATTATATACTGAATCAGTTGTTATCATTTAAAAAAAAATAATACTAAATGCAGTAAAGTGAAATTTATTTATAGTTTTTTTAAATAAAAGTAAATAATTGATTATAAATAAATTAGTGGGTATGCATAATTAATATCATATATTACTGATTTTAATCAAATAATAAAAATAAAAAAAATGGATGTTACGCCTTGCAATTGCTGACACAAGTGCTTAACACACAGCAACATCAGTACCGTGCCGCTTAATCTCACAGCACGCCTGTTGTGCAGCAGGCATCTCTCATCTCGTGAGGCCATGTTTATTTGGATAGATATAAGTTTGGGATCAGATTAATAGTTTAATAAATTTATTAATTTAATATTTGGCTAAACAATTGAAATATAGATTAACAATCTATCCGAATATAATATCTCACATATGATGAACTATTCAATCCTACAGAGAGGGGTAAGACATAAATTGAAGGACTAAGTCAAAGTTTGAACTATTAGTCCTCCTTATAATTCTAACTCAATCCAAATATAAGATAAGATATACAATTCAAAGGATTCGTAGTTGTCACGCCCCAAACCTGCCCCTAAAAGTTTGGGCATGACCCATTCGAAAATGGACACTAAACCTGTTATATATATATGTATATATATATCATACGGGGCCTGAACGGAAGCATTCAAGAATATAAAATACATAGAATAACATCTATTGAGCTATTCCTAACATGCCAGGATCCCAACATCACACTGAGTAAATATTACACAGAAAGTTTACACACATATGCCTTGACTCAACCCCACAAATAATAAAAATATTAATGAAGGAGGAATTATATACAATCAACCATAAATAGACGTCCAAAGCATAAATCAAACTCCTCAAAACTTTACAAAATGCACGGCTTCAGGTGGTGCCTGGACATATCAAAGGTGACAAGAGAGACACAAGCCTTAAAGGTTAGGACTGAACTCCCGGATGGTTACCTACAGAAATAGACAGACAAAATACAGAATGAGCGAACTCAGTGAATAATAGTACATAAACAATGTAATAATTAACCTGAATAATCAAACATATAACTGCATATATATATATGATTAACTACATTCCATAATTATTTCCAAAAGACATAGGTCCAACTTCCGTAACAGAATAGCTTTAAGCTCAGTATATACAGAATTGCCATAAGCCTACAGATGCAGAACGACCATAGGTCCAGAATATCAGAAGTAACAGAAATAACAGAGCTAACAGAAATAACAGAAATAACAGAACTAACAGAAATAACAGAAATAACAGAGATAACGGAAATAACAAGACTAACAGAAATAACAGAACTAAAAGAAATAACAGAACGGCCATCGGCCCAGAACATAACGGTAATAACAGAACGCATAAGCGTGGTAACAGAACGCATAAAGCGTGGGTACAGAACGCATAAAGCGTGGGTAACAGAACGCATAAAGCGTGGGTACAGAACGCATAAAGCGTGGGGGTACAGAACGCATAAAGCGTGAGTAACAGAACGCATAAAGCGTGGGGGTACAGAACGCATAAAGCGTGGGTAACAGAAGGTACAGAAATAACAAATGTATGGACTCAAGAGGTGGCTCGTACGGATTCCAGAGGTGGCTCCCACCAAGGTGTAGCACTTCGTTCCGCACAGCACTTTGTTCCATACCAGAAAACATCTGAACAGATTAATACAGATAAACACATTCTTCCCATTAATCACATAAATAACATAAGTTTAACAGAATGTTGCCGATAACTGTTAACAAAAGGCAACATAGTTTACAGCTTGCACGCTTTCAGAAATACATAAATACTACACTTCCGTAATGTATATAGATATCATTCGCTTATCATGTTCCAATGCCACTAACTAGTAGATAACATAATGGTAGCAAGCAAAACATATGGTACAATGATGCGCTTAACTTTCTTCATGGTTCATTGTACGTAGACATACTTATTTCGTAATTAACAGAACTTTAACGTTACCAATAATCTGAAGATAAATGTACCATTACATCAACCGGCCAGAACAACTTATAAACCAACTTCACAGTGTTAATGGTTGTATGCAATTCTTATACAGAAGTATAGGTAATTCATAGGATGGTATATTGACAATAATCAATAGCCATAACTCAAAATACGGAGTAGGTTTAGAATCATACCGATGTGTGCTAACTCTTTCAATGTTCATATCAATTCTCAAACAACAAACATGTTAACATATTAGCTCACGGAAAATAGAACGTTGTTAACAATAATCTTAACGGTAAACAAAGTACATTTGTACATTTGTAGTACTATTACTCACAGTGTTTAGATGATAGGCCCGTCCCTGTAGCTAACCCTACACAATTCAATTCAACAACATTAACACAACCCAACATAATTATCACCATCCAATATAATCCATACTATTTAACATTATTCCACTCAATGCTACCAAGTATAATTTCACATAATTCCAATTAAATTGCTAAGGCTCAATTTACATCATCCACATCATCAACAAACCTTTCCCCCCAATCTCCTTCCTCACTAAGACATGATTCACAATGCTTAAAACAAAGTTCATTCGCAAATTTAAACATAATTTCCAAGCATCACCAAATTCCAATTAAACTTGCATATACATAATTCAATACCTCAATTTCATTAATCTACTTTCAATTTGGGTCAAATCTTTGGTTATCATCCTTAAGCAACTTAGGGTTTCAAGAAAAATATTGAGATTTCAAGAAATAATCAAACCTATTAACCCAACACTTTTATTCCAATTTTTCCATTGATTAACATCTAGGACTCATAATCCATCACTTAAACCCATCAATTTCAAGTAGTCAAACCCTTACCTCAATAATCAAGCAAAGAGATGAGCTTGAGAAGAAGCCTCCACAAATCCAAGTTCTAATCGGTTAAAAACATTGATCCTCCTTAGTTCTCCATCCTACGTGCCAAAAACCATGGTGGATTGTTGATCAAAGTAGAGGAAATCAAGGATTTGGGGCTAGGGTTTCGGACTTAGGCAAAGAGGAAGGAAGAGGAAAGAAGAAAATATAAGAAATGATCCAAAAATCTCGTTCTTAAAGCTGCTGTCCCGTAATTCCCGCTCGAGCGGACTGATTCCCGCTCGAGCGGACCTGCCCTCAACACAGATTTCGAAACTTTGAACAGGCATAACTCTTCCATCCGGACTCCATTTTAGGTCGTTCTTGTGTCCAAATTGAAGCCCCAGAAATAAGCTTTCCAATGGTTCTAATCTCACATCCAAATTCAAAGTGTGGAAAAAGAAAAGGGTAAAAGAGTGACGGCTGATCGTAAGGCAACTATCCGAATTAAATTCTTTGGTCCAATCTTACTTTACCATCATTTTACCACCTCAACCAATACCCCAAAATAAGATAAGAACATTCCAAATACATTAATAAAATATCAAAAATGAGCCCACGTGCCTCAGAAGTACAACTCAACCTAGAGGCCCGCTCGAGCGCCCAACCCTGCGCTCGAGCGTGCAGACTAACAAAGTCGTCTGCTCGAGCGTAAACTCCCCCGCTCGAGCGGAGAATTACCACTCCCAGAATATCAGGCCGTCTGCAGAATTGCTGAAAACCCCAAAAGTCCGCTCGAGCGTTGACTCCTTCGCTCGAGCGGAGGGAAAATTCTGGGTCGTCACAGTAGTTCTAAGACTATGAGTCATAAGAATGCTAATCCAACCTAATCCAGTCTGTCCAAACAAACATGACCTAAGTGTAAGTAGGCCATAACACCCACCCATCTCCCAATTTTTCGCCATTGTAATTAATATTTGCTGATCATCTCATATAACTTTTTAAGGTGAAAATTCCTCTTACGTTTCTTTCTAGATTTGTTTACAAGGGGAGAAGAGGATGACAGCAGTAATTTTCCCATCTCTCCGATCTCCCTCTCCTCTTCTTTCCCTTGAACCTTCTCTTAATCTAAATTTGATATTTACTTTACCAGTTCGACCATTACTATCTTACCTTCTTTACTCTTGAGTCCAAAAATTTAAGATTTGGATTCAAATCTTCTCACAGTGTGAATATTGACATTCAATAATGCTTTTGTTTGACGCTAGACGACCACCTCAATCTCAATGTTCGATCTTGCTCAGCAGAGATGGAGTCTTCTGATTCAAAGTTGAAAGTTGCCAAACAATGGAGTTTTGGATGAGTTCAATAACAACTTGGATTTGATTTTTTTTTTTTGATTTTTTTTAATTTGTAGTTTTTTCATGTAATAGTCATTCTTGTGTAGAAGTTTGTTTCCCTCCCTCTATGAAAGCCTTTTCACCTCCTCTATGGAGGCTTAGATATGTCCTTTTATGGAAGTTGTTTATTTCTTTTTGAAATCTTGTAATACCATTGTACCACGTTGATATGATCTTTTATCGGTTTTATAATGAAGATTTTCTTCCCGATCTAAACATAAAAAAAGTTTTTAAAAAAAACTTTTTAGCGTGTCTTATTATAGAAGTTGGACTTTTCTCATATTCACATCTCAACACGAGATAATTTGATGAGTCCACAAGGCCTAGCATGAGTCCCGTTTCGATTATTTAAATCGTTTATTTTATAAGACCCTTAATGCATATCATTCATAAAAAAAAAAAAAATTTAGCTTGATCCAATAATCGTAATATTTTCATTTTATCACATTTTTCCAAAATAATTGATGATAAATATGTTTTAAAAATAGGCCATTCATTTTTTAGAGACAAACTCCATAAAACAAAAAGGTTACGGTTTTCGATTTATGGATGATACACATCGAGAGTTTTACAAAATGAATGATTTGAAATATCGAAACGAGATCCGTAATAGATGTTATAGGCCCCTCAAATTCTCTTTTATTGAAATTTGAATATGATAAAAACCTAATCTTATTATAAATATCACATATATCAAAATTACCCTTAATAGAATTTAGGCAAATGATTTTGGGTTTATATTAAAAGGATGCGATATGAATTCACAATGAACCGAATTAGAACTATCCAATCTGATCACAGAAGGGAGAGAAGTTGATATTTTTCCTATCTTTTTTTTTCTTTTCTTTTCTTTTCTTTTTTCTTTTTTTTTTTTTGTTACAGGAAAATCCTCCCTACCCTCCCGCAGGTCCAAGGCAGCGCCCCTTGCAGAGATCACCAAGGTGTCCTAGGAACTTGCCCCGACCTCCCAAGGCAAGCTCCGCTTAAGTCAGGACTCGCACAGCGGGGGAGTATTGAACCCACACCAAGTGCTGACTAAACAACTTGAGAGCATTGAACCCACACCAAGTGCTGACTAGACAACTTGAGATCCAACAGCGGGGGAGCATTGAACCCACACCAAGTGCTGACTAGACAACTTGAGAGCATTGAACCCACACCAAGTGCTGACTAGACAACTTGAGGTCCAACCTCCTAATCAACAGTGCTTCGTCCAGAAAATTGGCCCAAAAGGAGAATTGAACTTGTGACCTTGGGGCTTAAACCCCAAGGCCTTACCACAATGCCACAACCCATTGGGTTTCTTTTTTGAAAAATGATTCATACCTCTAAAAAGGAAGCTCTAAAAGGGCTCTAATTTGTCTTTTTCTCTCTTTTTTCTTGTCTTTTACTACACTATTTTTTTTTTTTTTTTTAATTCATGACAGCTCATTAGAGCTGTACGGCTGGTGCTCTAATTAGAGCTCTCCAGCAGCTCTGTTCTTTTTTTTTTCTTAAGAAATAGAGCTGAAGCTATCTGGGTTTATATTAATTGCTTTCTTATGTGAATCCGACAAAATACCGATTTAATCGGAGTGGTGGAAATTTAGTGCAATGATTGATTTGACCTGCCCCGAGCAGATTTAATAATTTCTTTAACCTTCTTACAAATATATTTGTGTGGCTGTTATTTTATGGTTTTTGTTTTTTTGAAAATATAAACATTTATTTGAAAATTAACCGTCAAATAAATAACTTATAGATTTCCTTTGACTTTTACTATTGTTGACCAATAATATTATGATTAATATGTTTTTATCATATTTTATTTATAAAAAAAAAAAAATCTTTCTAATATTTTTTTTGTATTCAACCATCATCCCTCATCAATTAGTAATAATGGTTAGTTATTTATATTATCATTTTAAATCAACTATTAAATGATGACTGAATGAAAATAATGTTAAGGAACGATTCAGATCCATTTTATTTACCATCTTTTCGTCATGTATTGGTAATAAGTATTACTGCTGAGATTTATTAAATTAATACATACAGTAGTTATAAACAAATTGTTGCCAATAGGAATTCGATGGATGAAAGAAAAATATGAGAACTTTATTAAGATCATGTTTGTTTGGTCGGATTGTATTAGATTGGATTATGATTCTCATGATTAATAGTTTTAGGATTACGAATCCCTTTGTATTTTTATCATATCTTTTGTTTGGATTGAGTTAGGATTATAAGGAGAGATTAAGAAAATATTATTCAATCAGATATTTGTTTAAGGGGATTGAAATGGATAGGACATGACAAAACATGAGACATCTAATATATTGACTATAATACCCCTATTATAATTATTGTAAAATTTTGCACTAGCATGTGTTATAATTTTTAAAAAGCGGCCTTGTTTGGTTTGTGTTTCCCAAAAATTTTTGGGAAAAATTCTCTACAAATAAGTTTTCAAAAGTAATCAAACCAAACAAATTTTTCCAAAAAAATTTCTCAAAACTTGTTTGGTTTACAAGTTTTCTAAATAAATCTCTCTCTCATACACATCAAATCAATCACTTTTTCCAAAACTCTCTCTTAAAATAATTTTCCAAAACATTTTTTTGAAAAAAACCAAACCAAACAACTTTTCGTACTTTTTATCTCTAAAACTCTTCTCCCAAATTCAAATCAAACATTCCTTATTGTTGCTCCACATCCAATTCAATTCATTTGAACAAAATTTAACTTACTTTTTTTTTTTTAATAGAAAAAATAAAAAATCATTCAACTATGAAATTCATATATACATAAGCAACTATTAAAAAAAATACACTGTTATTTTGATCATCTAACCATTCATTGCCTAAATTCAAAAAGTATTTATTTGAACAATATCTCACCCCACTTTTTTTTAATAGAAAAAATCAAAAATCATTCAACTATAAAATTTATATATACACAAGCAACCATTAAAAAATATGCACTGATATTTTAATCATTCATTGCCCAATTTTAAAAAAGTATTCATTTGAACAAAATTTAACTCCTTTTTTTTAACAGCAAACATCAAAAATGATTTAACTATAAAATTTATATACACAAGCAACTATTAAAAAATATGCACTGCTATTTTAATCATCCAACCATTCACTGCCAAATTCAAAAAGATATTCATTTAAACAATATTTAACTCTTTTTTTTTTTTTTTGGAACAAAAAAAATATCAAAAATCATTCAACTATGAAATATAGTTATTTAGAAAAATAATGATATTAGAAAATATAGAAAATAGAGCAAATATATTTATGAGAAGATACATACAAAATACCACTTGTAGACATATTGAATTAAAAGTCTATGGTTATTAATGTCCAGCAAAGAATATGTCAATATCATGTTCTTAGTTGCATTTTAAAATTGTTTTGGGGTTTTTTTTTTAAATATCTAAAAATTTTCTTAATTTTTAAAAATATTTACAAATTCAAATAATATTTTATGGAATTTTTTTTAAATATTTCAAATATTTTTAAAATATTTAAATGAGGAAAAAAATGAAATCTATTAGTTATGATTTTCCTAAGACAACAATAGCACAAGATTGCAGTTGTAGTGATATTTCTTCTTTGGAAATCAGCATTGGTTCTGGAAAGACAGAGAAGGTAGAGACGAAACTCTACAAAATCAAACCTCTTCAAATATATATATAGTCAGGGTTCATTTGGTCATTTGATGAGTTAGTCTAGACTTTGGCTTGATCTCCCCATTTATATCCTAAACCCCTCTGTGGGATTGAATAATCTATCATATGTGGGATATTATATCTGGATGGATTATTAATCCGTGCTTCAATTTTTTAACCAAATATCTGATTAATAATTTTATTGGACTATTAGTCCAATCCCAAGCACATGTCCGCCAAAACAAACATGGCCTAAGGAGTTATAGGAGATTTATTCGGTCATTAACTTTAAAACTTAAAATTAGTTGAGATGTGTGCAAATTGACTCGGATACTAGTTATCAAAAATAAATAAATGTGAAATTCAGTCACCAAGAAGAGAAAAGCTAGTGGCTTCAACCTTGAAAGCAAAACACAATAGTGTGGAAGGGATGAGTTCCTCAACAACTGCATGTTCTTGTCACATACACTTTCAATTAAATCTTTTAATTTTTAAATTAAAAATTAAAAATTAATTAAACTTAAAGAAATTATATTCATAGTCTTTGCAGTTTGTCTCTTGATATTTGTGTAAATTTAGTTCTATTGATAATGCACATTTTGAAATTATACTGCAATCAAGAAAACACTCATTCATGCACTTTTCTCAAACTCAAACTGATTGAGGAGTTGATGTTAGATTTAAAAGGAAAAAGAGGCAGACCTCCACTGGGGGGTGACCCCCAGGCCCCCAGTGGGGTGTGATTGGTCCAAATTTTTTTTTTTTTTTTTTTAGTCTTGGTTTGGCAGCCCCTCACGTGGAGGTGGAGGTGCTGGGGGTCAGCCTCCACTGGGGGTCCCCAACACTGCCGGATTTAAAATTATCTATTTTCTTTTAAATGGATCATTTTATATGTTAAATATAGTAACTATATATATAATCTATCATACATAGCATATTATAGTCATTACCATACTTAAGTTTCTCTCCTCTTATACAAAAGAGTTTTGTATATATTGTTACAACATTCAATATAATATTCCCTTTCTCTCTTTCTTAAATATTGTAATATGGTATCAAAGTTATAAGATTTAAGCTTATATTTCTTTCTCACCAGCGGACAACCGGCCGGCAACCTTATCTTTATTGCCCACTGGAATCTTCTACACAGTGCCTGTTTGATGCAGCTTAAAAGCTATTTATTTCAGCTTTCAGCTTAATTCAAGCTATTTTGATGTGTTTTGTTTAGCTTATAGCTTATAGCTTATAGCTTTTTGGAAGTCAGAAATCAGTTTATGTTCATAGTTATAAGTTATAAGTTGTTTAGGTATAAGCTATAAGCACTTTCCCACAGCTCTACCAAACAGGGCCACATACCTGTGATGCACCTTCTTCATACATGTGATACTTGGGTTTATTTATTTATTTATTTTCTATATTTCTCTCTCACGGGCCGGATCTGCCATCTTTCACCAGCCTACATTCAAAATCTTTTCTTTCCCTCTCTCAGATTTACCTCTCTATCTCTTGTAAATATATCACCACACTCGTCATTTTTTTTTTTATTACACTAATCTTGATTTTGGCTTCACTCTTTATTTAAACCCATCATTCCCACCAATTCAAGCAAACATTCGTTCTTTTGTTTTTCTATACCCCGGGCACTCAGCTATTAAAAAAAAAAATACCCAATTTTTTTATATTTTTTTATTTATAATTTACTTACATGGGTTGTTCCAATTTTCAGCCACGCTTCATTAATAAAAAAATATAAAAAAATTCCGTTTTACAATATATATATGTATATATTTTAGCACACCATCTCTCCATTCCGCTCTAATCTGTCTTTCCTTCTGTTTCAACCACAAATAAGTTTTTATTTTCAATCCTATTTGAGATTGAGGGAGGTATTATACATATATTATGGTAAGCATGCATGCTGGATATACCATGTGAACCACCAAAGTTGTCCCTGTGGCATACAACTCAAGTCGCCCCTGTGGTGAACCACCCAAGCCATCCCCTGTTGCACACAACCCAAGCTGCCTCATGTGGTGCATCACCTAAGCCACCCTTTGGCACACCACCTAAGTCGCCCCTTTGGCACACTTTCTCATAAGTCACCCCCTAGTGCACAATGTCATTTGTTCCTATCACCGTTTACCACCACGTCATAAGTTACATGTGTGTCACGTCTGTTGGTTCAACGTCCATTGCTTCCTTACAACGGTCCGGCATGACCCATTAAACTGTCCCAATATTAATTCCGGTTAGTTCCTACAACGGTCCAGTATGGCCTTAAACTGTCTCGGCATTAGTTCCGACCAGTTCCTACAATGGTCCGACACGACCGTAAACTATCTTCTAGCATTAGTTTCAGCCTCTAATTTATCTTAAGCACCCTTGCGCTCCCTTTCGGACTTTACAATCTATTTGCCTTTTATTTTATTTTTTAAATTTTATTTTATGTTTTAATTTCTCTCTCTGAGTTTGAGGAGGTGTTAAATATAGTAACTATATATTTTGTCCATCATACATATGATGTTATATTTCTCTCTCCAAATGTCACATCAATTATTTTCACTAATATATATATATATTGCAACTTCTTAAACACATTAAAATTTTTAACTTCTAAAAAGACTAAAAAAATCATTAGAAAAGACCTGCTGGCGATCAAATGAAAATAATTGGCTGAATGGTGAGGCCATAAATAATTGAAAATAAAAAAACAAAAGAATAGCTCTTTTTTTTTTTTTTTTTGGTAATTAAGTCATAAAATAAAGGTGATAAAATATACAAGTATACAAGGGGCATAGCCAGGCTGATAAAAAAACAAAAGACTAGCTTGAAACCACTAGCCTCCGTTTGGGAAGTGGGTTGGCTTTTTGGCTTTTTGGCTTTTTTAGCTATTTTAACTATTTTAGCCTGGGCTTAAAAGCTTGGTTTGGGAAGGGCTTTTTGGCTTTTTTGACTTTTTTTGTGAGAGAAGAGTGTAATGATTATGGGTTGGATGTGATGTTTTATTTTTTGTGGCAAAAATAGCCTATTTTGTCTTTTATGGCTAAAATAGCCAAAAAAGCCTGGAAGTTTGCTTCCCAAACGGTGCCTAAATGAAGCAAAGTTGACCACAAAAAGTTACTGTTTCAAAGTAAATGGTTTTCCATTTAAGTGAAATGTACAAATGTAATGCCTTTACTTTTTTTGTTTCTTACTATTTTTATTTTTCATTTAATTTGAACTTGTACAAGTTCATGTACACAAACTGGGACATGTATGTTGACCATGTATGCAATTTGCTTTCAAACAGTTTGTGCAACAAATTTATTTCGAAGTTTGAATCAGGAAAAATGAAATACACCTTTCTGTCAATTGTATTTAATGGATCATTCATGATAACGACCATTTAATAGGTGATGGAGATTTTTTTCACCTAGCAAAACTGAGCATAATCAAACTGATTAAGCCGATGAGCGTGTGTTGAGTTGATCAATACTGTAAGCTGAACTTATCAACGTAAAAAAGACAAAGCTATAGAAACCGTTGATATGGAAACTGGACTACAACATCTATAATTCATCAAATAAACATGTCATACAAGGGAGCGGGATACCCGTTGTGTGCTAAGTGTAGAGGGGTGCTAAGTGTAGAGGGACAGAAATTAAGACGCTAACTTAATCATTGAAGTCGCCTCAGTTAGGCGAACAAGTATTATTAAATATGGGTCAAAACCCAAGAGAAATAGGTCAACTAGAAAACCAAATCAGATTCGACTTGTTCGAGATAAATGGGCCAAGACCAAAAAGTGTCCAAAGGAACTTGTCGAGGTCCAGTCACTGAGGCAGACCCTACCTCAACGCCGCCTTTTTCACTTGCTAAGGGAGGGGGAGTCGCAGCAACTCCAACATATTACCTTCTGAGGCAAAGCAACCTTCGAGATAGGCTCTTCTATACAAGATAATGCACAAATGCTTGGCGCTAATAGTAGGCACCAAGGCATTAATAGCCAAGGACTCATAGCGGGCCCAAGGCATGCATAGCTTGGCGCTGATAGCAGGCCCCAACACTTACTGGCTAGAGCTGATAGCAAGTATCAAGGATGCTAGTATATCACCGCAACCTCGTGAAGATGAGAACAGAGTAGTTCGAAAGTAAGGGACTTCTTTTCCATACACCCAGGTTAAAGATCTGCCTTGGTTGCATAGGTAGGACCAAGGAAACCCCTTTGGGTTTGGTACAAGGCACAACCCTTGTAGTGGCTTGCGTCCTGGGAAGTTAGGAGTTTGTGGTTAGGTGGCTAAGGATGGAGAGTTGCTGAGGTAGACACCAGTATGGCTAATAGTAGGTCATAAGTCATGAAAGTACATGTTTTAGGAAACCGAAATGAGAAAGTAGGTGCCGTGACAAATATGTATTCCCAGATAAAGAGATCTTACAACTAGAAAAAGATACCTAGAGGTTATATTTTGATGGAGTGGCTAACCAATTCGGTTATGGGATAGGTGTGTTACTGATGGCACCCGATGATTTCTATGTACCCCTAGCCTTTAAGCTCCGATTTAAGGTATCCAACAACCAAGCAAAGTATGAGGCATGTATTGTTGGACTAGAAGCAACCCTAGAACTGGGGGTAATAAGGTTGGACGTGGTTGGGGATTCAAATTTAGTTGTCTATCAAGCTAATGGAGATTGGAAGGTCAAGGAAAAAAAGAAAATGAAAGTCTACCATCAGACCTTGGACATGTTAATTCCAAGGTTTGAAAGGCTGGCATTTACACACCAAGTGAGAGAAAACAACCGGTTTGTTGACGTTTTGGTGACCCTAGCTTTGATGGTGGACATACCAATTGGGGTCAAGATGCATCCAATCCTTATAGAGCAAAGGTATGCACTTGCATACGAGATGATAGATGCAATAGAAGAAGTACAAGATGCAAACCCTTGGTACTTCGATATTTGAAATTTTCTGGAAAGTGATACATACCAGCAAGGGGCAAATGCCAAGGACAAAATGGGGATATGACGTCTGGCCGCCCAATTCATCATCTGTGAGGATAAGCTATACAAGAGGGGACATCTAGAGATGCACAAGTTGTGCATAGAAGAGGAGGAGGCAGAGAGCATTATGGAGGCCAAAACACTGCTCGAGTGTTAGACACAACACCTCGCTCAAATGATCAAAACTTGCCTCAAGTAGAGAAACCAAACTCCTAGAAGATCAATCCTAAAAAATAGACCGCTTGAGCGACCAAAACACCACTCGAGCCCAGAATAGAAACTCTCAGTAATTCAGACTGCAAAAAGACCACTCGAGCAAAAAAAACACCGCTCGAGCCAAGAAATATCTACTCCCGAAGTTCAAACTACAAACTCAGAATTTAAGAGAAACGAAAGGCCGCTTGAGCGAACCTAACCCAGATAGCCAAATTCCCCCAAAAATACGAAGTTCCAACCTGTTTCAAACAGACCCAACAATCCAATTCTCAACTCCCAATAACAACAATAGGCTAGAACAGATAACAACAACATATGCAGAGACAAAAACTCATAATCAAATAGTACAAAAGGCTCGGGGTCTTAACCTGGGCCTTTATGAAATAGCTCGAGCCCAACTTATGTTCGATTCATCAAAAACTCGTTCAAACTTAGTTCGTTAAGTAAACAAGTCAAATTTGAACATATTTTCGAGCTCATTAGAGATTTCAAATCAAGTTTGAATAGTTTGATATCTGATCAAAAGTTTAACAAACCAAGCTTAAACAAATTTTGAAACTCGTTAAAATTTTTAAACAAAGCTTCGCTCGGCTCATTCGGTTTATTTATCACCCTTAGTGGTAGAGGTGAGAGTGGCGGAGGCAGTGCGGTAATATTGGTCAGACTTTAGTCTGGAAAATATTTTATACTTTTTAAAAATATTTTTAAAAAATATTTTCTATCCAAACATGCGAAGGACATTCCGTTTGTTAAAACAATACCTTATTCACAAGACTACCACTTTTGTGTCTACAGTTTCTTTTTTTAGTAACGTTTTTATTGACATTTATTTTAGTAAACTTTTTTTTAAAATATTTTTTTTACTTTTAAGTTCTATTCAACTAAATCAACTAGAAAAGTTTTTTTTTTTTTTTTTTTTTTTAAAAAAAAATCCACTTCAAACAAAATAGTTGTTTTTCCAAAATAAAAATAAAAATATTTTGTTTTTAAAAAAATTCAAGTTTTTTTTATAGATTTTTTGGTCTTAGTGAAACTTTTTTAGTGTAACGCGCCAAAAATATATTTTTAATTTACAATGTTAAATAATGATTAATCTGATTTTAATTATAATGTAAACCATTAGATAGTACATTCTATACTTCAAAAAAAAAAGAAAAGAATCTTCTTCCCATTGAACTACTCAAGTGATTACAACATTGTTCAACTTACATACACAGAATATCGTATAGTTCAATAAGCTAGAGATTATAAAATAAAGGCCTTCATGGCGTACACCTTCGCAAGGATTTTCCTGGGTTACACAAAAGTTGAACTTCAGTCCCAAAACACAAATATAGCCCTCAGAGCTTCAACATTTAGCAATCAAAGAGCCTTCATGCTCCCATAAAAATAAAAATAAAAACACCCAATGCCAAAATCACTTTGGTGGAATTACCGCATCATTTCTTGAAAAGTTGTTAGTTTTGGGGTGAGCAATTACCCGTGTAACAAGTGTTAGCTGTGCAAGGACTGAGAATAAGGTGGCATGCTCTATAGACTCACTAAGATGCAAGTCAAATTCCCCAAGGTCACCCAACATCTCCTACTCCTTAATGGCAAGACTGGCCATTGTACTCATAGACTTCTTACTCAAGGTATCAACCACTACATTGGTCTTTCCCAGGTGACAATGCAAGTCAAAATCATAATCTTCTACGAATTCCATCCACCTCCTTTGACATAGGTTCAAATATTTTTTTAGAGAAAGATATTTAAGATTCTTATGATTCGAGAACACGTCAAACTTCTCTCTGTACAAATAGTGCCACTAAAGTTTTAGGGCAAAAATCACCGCAGCTAACTCTAGGTTGTGGGTTGAGTAGTTCCTTTCATGAGTCTTTAAATGACGCAAACCATATGCCATAATCTTACCCTCTTGCATCAAAACACATCTCAAACCTTCCCTAGAAGCATCACAATAGATGGCATAACCCAACCCTCTCTTCATAATGATTAAAATTGATGCAGTAATCAACCTAGACTTCAACTCTAAGAAACATTTCTCGTATGATTCACTCCAAACAACTTCACCCCTTTTTTGGTTAACCTAGTCAATGGGGATGCTAGGGTAGAGAAGTCCTTCACAAAGCCCCTATAATAGCTGGTGAGACCCAAAAAGCTACGAATCTCAAAAGCGTTTTTACGTCACTCCCAATTCTGCATGGCCTCAATTTTCAAAGAATCTACAGTGACTCCATCCTCGGAAACGACATGACCCAAAAACTTTACCTAGGAAAGCCAAAATTCACACTTCTTATACTTAACATACAATCGATTCTCCCTAAGCAACTGTAGGACAATATGCAGGTGCTCATCCTCGAAGGGTGAATAAATAAGAATGTCATCCACAAAAACCACAATGAATTTGTTGAGATACTCTCGAAAGACTTGATTCATCAAGTCCATGAAAAAGGCAAGGGCATTGGTTAAGCCAAATGGCATTACAATGAACTCATAGTGGCCATATTGAGTACAAAAGGCCATTTTTAAAATATCCTCCACCTTCACTCGCAACTAATGATAACCCGAGCTTAAATCTATTTTTGAGAAACATTGGGAACCCTTAAGTTGGTCGAAGAGACCATCTATTCTAGGCAACAGATACTTGTTCTTAACCGTGACCTTATTCAACTTGCGATAATCTATATATAACCGTAATGAACCGTCCTTCTTTTTGGCAAAGTAAGTCGGTGCTCTCCATGGCGAAGTGCTAGAACGTATAAAGCCCTTGTCTCATAACTCTTGTAACTGCTCTTTCAAGACGAGTAGTTCGGCCAGTGCGAATCTATAAAGTGACATGGAGATGGGTGCCGTGTCAGGCACCAAATCTATAGAAAACTTGACCTCACGGTGAGGTGGTAATTCGGTGAGGTCTTCTAGAAAGACGTCTGGATACTCACAAACCACTTTAGGAAATGTATCTCGAGCCATACTACCATCTTCAGCCATAAAGGTCGCAAGGAGGAAACTAAGTTTTCCTCGACCACATAAGTCATGCAATGGAGGCAACAATCTATTAGTTCGATCTCCCAGAAAATAGAAACAATTCACATTCAGTGCACACGGTAACTCTCCTATGGCGGCAATCTATGGTCGCATGATATATGACATCAAAACCTGACATATCCAATACAATGAAATCGAAAAAGAGCCGGTGATCAACGACCTCAATCTTATAACCGTGACAACCCGATTCAAGACGACTTTACCCCCAACCGGTGACTTAATCATGAGCGGTGACTCCAGTTGATCAATTTATAACCCTAAAATGGATGCATATGCAGATGCTATGAATAAATAAGATACTTTAGTATCTATCAACACATTGGCCCAACTATTGAAAACAAGACATATACCTCTCACTACAGATGCCCCAGATGACTACTCGAAGGTGGTGACAATGTAAGCTCGCCCTTGTGGTCTCTAATCACTCTAATCGCCCCTCTGAACGTAGGTTGGTTGCACCAACTGTGTAGAAGTGGATGTATGTATAGCCTTAGATGCCTATCCAGAATGAACTGGCTAATGAGTTTGCCTCTGACCTTGACCTGCCTAAAATCCTCCCGCCTGTCAGGACCCTGAAGCACTAGTCGTCCCGACTAACTGTGGGCAAGACCTCTTCATATGCCCCGTCTATCCGCAATAATAGCATGCGGGCAACTTGTCACGACCTAAACCCGCCCCTATAAGTTTAGCGTCATAACCAGCCAGTAATCCTGGGATTATCAAAGGCCTCTGAACGAATTCAACAAAACGCAGGGGCCAGCAGAAGCAAATACAAACATATGACGTCCATAGAGATATGTAGACATACATGGGACTGAAAATTTAAAACTTATATACATATTTGTGGCGTTACTAACACATTGGTCTTACGTTATCATATCCCACAAATACAGAACATACAAAAACTTGTTTAGTCAAAATATAAGAAATACAAAAGTACCGAACATCGATCACAAACACTTGTCCACGTCAAAACGGGAACCTCCTCGAAAGACACAGTGGCTGGCTGACCAAAACAACTCTCCATGCAGTAACTTAGGTCTGGTCACGTTCCTGCTCACCTACATACATAAATAATACAGTGAGCTGGAGCCTAGTGAATAATAACAGAGTAAAAGTGTTGATGAATGATGTCTACACCAGATTTAGAAATCAGAAACAGATTCATATTGATATTCATATTCGTGTTCAAAGTTCACATATTCCATATGATCATATGTGGTACATCCATTAGCGCTAACAAATCCGATAACCCATAAAATGACGGCCATGAAGGCATTCCGATGACTAATGTGCACAGAGACGTTTCCGATGACCCATAAAGGGATGACCATAAAAGCATTCTGATGACCCATAAAGGGACGACCATAAATGCATTTCGATGACCCATAAAGAGACGCATATCATTTGATGTTAAGGATGCCACGAATACTTTTCAGAAACTTGGACAATCATTCATTCATACAAAATATAGCATTTCAGAAAATTGATCATTACATATCATCATAAAATAATTAAAGTTAAACATAACTTTACAGAGTTATTACTCACAGATGGCTCCGATAGCAGATCAGACAAATCAAACAACCAAGCAACTAAGGCACACGACCTACACAAACACATAGCAGATACACATTGAAACGTACATTCTGAAAACACTAAACTTGTTTCTTTTCTATCTTGGTGTGTTTCTAATCTTTATCCTCATTATTATGTCTTAATTAAGGCTTAGAATATGTGTTGTAACACTTAGTCAAATTTCTGAAAACAAGGTCTTCGCTGGAGCGCTACTTTGGTCACTCGAGCGGACTGCAAAATTCTATAAAACTTCTGAGAGCTCTCATTTTACGCTCGAGCGCAACTTCTGGTTACCCGAGCCAAGGTTCAAAAATAAACGCGGTCGCTCAAGCACAGGTTCTCTCGCTCAAGCGGAGGCTCATGTCTACAAAAGTACTAAGAGCATGAATTTTACGCTCAAGCCAACTTTTAGTCGCTGTAGCGAAAGTGCAAAACAAAGAGTGGTCGCTCGAGCGCAGGTTCTGTCGCTCGAGTGATGATGCAGAATTCTGGAATTTCCAAATTGATGTGCAAGATGCAAAACTCAATTTCAAAGCTTTAAAACACATCCTTTGGGCCCAAAACTTGAGAAAACATGGCTAAACTTCTAAAACATAAAGAATTAAGGATCATTTCACAAAATCAAGTCCCAAAAATAAGTCAATTGTCCAAATTCAACTTGAAACTTCCAAAACATAACATGCATGTAATGATATGAGCTTCAACTTTCCAAACCATGATCAATTGAGATGTTTAGTACAAAAACATGTTAAACTCTCAAAACATAGACAAGGTAAGGTCATGAATGTGAAAAAAAAAATTGGGTAAACTACTTCAAAATACCATGATATGTACATGCATGCTTGGTATGGTCTCAATTCTACTTCTATAGCTTAATTCTTGCATCTCTTAGATCAATTCTCTTGAGTTCATGCATTAACCAACTCAAGTACAACCTAAAGGTTTGAATTCTTACCTTAAGTGTTCAATTGGGCTCTAAATGACCAATTCTCAAAGTCTTCAAGCTAGTTCCTCCAAAATTCCTAATTAATCTCCCTTCTCTAGCTTTGATCTCAATTTCTTTTCTCTCTCTCTCTCTCTCTCTCTCTCTCTCTCACACCCATTGTTCTCCTCAAAAGATGATGAACCAAGATAGTTCTAATATGTATATAAGCCTTATGTAGGTGTCGTTAGTGGGGTTAATTAAACTAGGCTTACCACTAATCAAATGAGCATTATGTTATTCTAATTATTTTGTTCCGAATTGAATTCCAATTAAACCTACCATAATGTTCTAAAAATTCCAAATAATACATAAACCAAGTCAATGTCGCGATCAGATGCCGATAAGGCCTTCAATTCGCATATTGAATCGGAAATACAAACAGATGTTTCTACAACAAACATAAATAAATGCAAATACCATATAACACATGAAATTAACATAGAATTTCATCTTAATTACTTATTAGACATTTTCAATCATGGATTATAGACTAATCACAGTTCGGCGTTGTTACACGACTGACCCCTCTCCTGAGCTTAGCTTTGAGAATGAACTGACTGTTGCTGACCAAAACTCTGCTTACACCTCAAAGCCTTATGGCCCTGCTGGCCACATCGAAAACAAGTAATACAACTGGGTACCGTATTCCCTGAACTCCTCATCGAAACAAAACCTGAAGACCTAGCCTGTTGGGGCACAAAATGGAAAGAAAAAGAACCCCTCGACTTCTTGAAGGATCTCATATCACCTCAAGACTCCACATGACCCAACCTCTTGAGTTTCTGCCTCGACTCTTCGGCTTCTAACATGATCTCAACATGTGCTACGACTTTAACAAGCCGATCATACTCTCTAAACATATCCCATCACCTTCATGAAGATCTTGGGCCTCAACCTCTTTTTAAATTTCAAGCATCGGTGCTCTTTGGTCGCTACAAGCTCGAGTGCAAAACGTGATAGGCTAGTGAAAGTGGCTTCAAACTTGGCCACTAGAGTATCTAGTTATCTACGCTCTTCAAATTGCTTCATCAACCTCTCTCTAGCAGTGGGAGGTAAAAACTTCTCCTGGATAGCATGAGGAAATGTGTTGCTCGACTTTTTTGCGCCTCCTTTCGGAAGGTTGAAATAAAAGCCCTACAGTTCGGACTCCCGCGGTTCTGAATCTAATCTTACAAGTGCAATGTGAAATTGATAAACACCAAAGAGTCCAAATCTGACAAATTTTTTGGAAAATCGATTTTCAATCAAATTGCCAAAAATGGACTGCTTTGCCAGACACAGAGTCGCCACCTAAATATTTTTGAAAAATCTAGGAAACCCATGACTCGTGCCAAAGGCCACGTGTCCATTATCACCAAAGTTACCTCAGGTCGGAAACTTAGGTACAAGAGAGGAAGGTCATGAATTGAGCACTTTTGCTCGCCCGATCAAAGATCAGCCTCTACTAATCATGATATGATTTTTATCAACATTATATGCTCTTGTTTTGGTTTATTAGGCTAGCATTACTATGTGATGCACGCACAAGCAAGTACAGATTACATTTGCGAGAATTGGAACATTTCAAGTCATGTTTGTTTTTCAAAAAGGGTTTGATTTTGCCATTTAACAAAGTGGTTAAAGTTTGTGAATTTGCTACTCGACAAAGTGGGCTTAAACGTATATTCATCGAATCATTTCAATTCAAGCAACAAGCCTTCATCCACAGGCATTCAAACAGTTTAACAAGTAAGCACTTAGCCTCATGGCAAGCATGCTAGTCATGGCAATCACTCACACTCATGCAAGTATGCTAAAGCACTAAAAACTCACCTAGTACTCCAAGCTAAGATAAAACAAAAGAGTTAGAAAAATATGCATGATTCCTAACTATACAAAATGGCTAATGCAACGCATACAATAATGCAACTACAATAGGCTCGGCTACTTAACATGGCATATGAATTGATTAAATAGCATGCAATCTAAGCACGTATTCAACGAGGTATTGAAACAACAATGCAGCTTGAATGATGAACCGAGCCTCAGTGTATACAAGACAAATGAATGGATGCAAACATAAGAGTGTTAATTGAAATGTGATGCCCCTAATCTAACCATCAAAAGCTGGTAAATAAAAGGGAGAAAGACATGGGGTTGGAAGACATACACATTATTACATTTGCGCTCTCACGAAGGAGAGTCCGAATGAATAAACTAGCTAAGCTAAACTACTTAACTAATTATTATAAAACCGAATGAAATAAATTAATTTACTATTCTAAGCTAATTAAATAAGTACAACGCAAACTAATTAATTAATTATTCTACGCTAATTAATTACAAAGCAAAACTAACTAAACTAGTTAAATAATTAACCAATCTAATTGATTAAATAATTACAACACTTAACTAATTAGCTACAACTAATTAATTACAACAAAACTATAATTAAACACTAATCAAACTAAACAACTAGTCCCGGAAATGGAGAGATGCATGCATGCTCGATTTCCACTCGAAGAACGTCCACTGTCTGTTCCTAAAAGCCTCTGTTGGACAACCCTTGTACTGATTTCCTCTTCCAGATCAACTCTGCTATGTTTTACAAGCACACTACTCAAAATTCACTGGTGGCCGGCAGGCCAGAAGTGGTGGCCAACTGGCCACCATTGGGGGGTTGCCGTCCAACACTGATGGCCTGCCGGCTAAAAACAGTGGTCGGCCGGCCACTGATGATGCACCATTTCTTGCTACAAAGAGAGCAAACAGAGCAAAAAGGGGGTATTCTCACAGGTTGTTTGTACTGTGTATCCCTCATTCTCATCAAAACAAGCTCAAATGAGTGATACACTTGGTTCAAAGTCCATCAATCAAGAAATTTCATTGCATGATGGCTAAAGAACCAAGGTGTACAAGTTTAATAAATGCACAAACAAGACTCACAACCTTCACCCTATCATGCATGATTAAGGGCAATGGATACCTAGGAAACTTGGCACATTTCATCACTTTGAGTATGAAATGTCCTAATTTTCCTTGTGTTCAATTAACGTCCGATTGAACACATCAAAACACAATCAAATTCTTATATTTGCACAATTTTAGTTTCCACTTTGATTTACTAATTTTAGATTACCAACCATTCTTTAACCAATTAACTCCATTGGTGAGAAGTCCTCTAAAGAGAAAAAAGTGTCAAACAAAGGATGGTTTAAGGCAAGAGAGAAGTGTCATGCCGTTGATAATGGACCCTCAAAAGAGGATTAAACCATTAAGCATGGACCTCAATCTCAAGATTAAACAGTCCTAAGGTTAAAACAACCCTCAAAGCAAACAAAAAAGTCAAGAAATGAGGGAGGTTGCAAAGATTAATGAGTGCTGAAATTAAGTGAAAAGAGCACTAAAACATGCAATCAACTCAAACAAGTGGTGTCTAAGAGCCTAAAACACCAAGCTTGTGAGGACACTTACACTACAACCATGCAAAACAAGACTCAAATGCAATAACCAACCAAAAACAAAGTTGAAACAGTCCAAAATAGAGCCTAAAACATGCTGGAATTAAGCTATAAAAGGCTAGAAAATTAAACTAACATATGAAGCTATCGAGGCTAGCAAACATGACACAAGGAGAAGAGGCTAACCCCTCCAAATTTTGACTTTAAAATATGATTTTCACCACTAAAAATACTCTGAAAATCAGTGTTCAACGGCCCAAAAAAAAGATGGTTTGAAAGTGGGAAACAAATGTAGAAAGGCCTAACAAACAAGGAATAAAGTCGGGTGAGCCACCCCCTAACCTTAAATGGCCTAAAACCACAAATTTCAGCCCACAAAAATAGAGTTTTTTATAGCCCAAAAAACAACCCAAAAACAGGGGAAAAAGATGGAAAAACAAGTATGCAAAACAAGGAAAAAAGGCAAGTATTATACCTCTTGAAGCAAAGATCAACTTTAGGCAACAATTCAAGCCAAAACCACCTTCAAGAGCTCCAAGAAGGCCTCAAGGAAACTCATCTCAAAGATGAACTACTTTGGTTAAGGAGGTGTAGGCAAAAGTATGGTGTATCTAAACTACTATGCACAAACTTGCAAGAGAGAGAAATGTAGAGAGAGAGGATATTTTGTTCTCAAAATTTTTCTAGCCTTGAAATATGAGAGATAGGTCATGTATATATAGAAAACATGAGCCTTAGGTCGAAAATATCTATTCAAAAATAGTTGGAGCAGTGTGGAAACAGCTGGAGGAAAATATTTGTAAAAAATTTGCTTTTTGACACTTGTAGCCGGCAGGTCACTAATGATGGACGAAAATACACATTAGTGGACGGAACCCTCCCAAAAGTGGGTCAATCTACTCAACAAAAAGGCCAAAAATTTCACCAGTGGCCGGCCACAAAATCCGTTTTTAGGCCCGATTTCAAATAGGCATATATCCTTCATCCAGACTCCGTTTCAGGTCATTCTTGAGTCTAAATTGAAGCCCCGGAAGACTAATTTCCAATGGTGGTAGCCTCACATCTAAATTCTAAGTGTGAAAAGAGATATGCCTATTTTAGTGAAGGCTGCTCAGTTTCGCCCTAACGAATTGATGCCTAACCTTTCCCCCGACGGGTTTTTTCCCTCCCCTCTTATTTTCTTCAACTCCAAACCTCTAAACAAGATGTTTTCAAAGATTTTTTCAAAGAGTCCACCTCCCTTTCATTTATCTCCACTTTGTCCTTGCTTGGTTTACCGAAAAGTGCAATATTTAACGAAATGCGAGCCTCGGAGCATCATAAAAGCATTTGGCAAAAATATTTTCAAAGATGGGGTTTTAAAGTCTAAAATAGATTTGGTCCAAAATGGTTTTGGTCAAAAATGGGGTTTTAGGTTGGGATTGGAGTTTCCTGTTGAAGAAATTGAGCGATAAATTTCATCATCGAGTGATCAATCAGTGACGCCCAAGTCTTAAGGGCGGTCAAAAATGGGGTGTCTATAGAATGCCTCCCAAGTGTGCTTGACTCGGTGCTTAACTGACTTCCACCACTAACTGGCTTCCCCTTTTCGTTGGTAAGCCATTAGCACTACTCAGAGCTCCTCATCATGGATATCTAGCATCTCAAAGGATTTAATGATATGCTCTAGCCATTTATTGCCTTTCATAGGATCAAGTCCGCTACTAAACTCAGTTGGATTGGAACGAAAGAACTCTTTCTTTAGAAAAGAGGTTCTAGTCTCTCCCTCCACTGTCCATGCTTCTTGCTTGGCTCAGAGTATGTCCATGGACTCCCGACAAGCCCCAACCATTTCTCGAGCTAATGCCCTCATTGCATCTTTGGTCGGAGGTACGGCTACATTGTTTTGCCCTGCCTCTTCTTCTCGGAGAAGAAGATCTTGTTAGGCTGGAATACTTCGACTACCCCGGTGAGGTCTACCACAGCCTTTGCCAAGTCCAGACATCTTATATAAAAGTGGAGATAAGGTAGGATTAAACTCACAATTGACCTACACACACGTTACTTCACACGTCATACCCAAATAATTTCTAACCTACTCATTTATCTATTTCATATAATGCAAATCACATAAGCACATAGAGCACATACGGATCACCCTCCTAAGATATCAACTTGTCCCACAACGCTCGAGGACTTCCAAGTGAAAAAACCATTGATCATGTGCCTTTCAAAAGTGACTTCGATGAGTGCAATAAATGCAGGCGTATCCTAGAAACTTGACCAAATACCCACATAGTCACATAAACATATAAGGCAACTAGCATCCCATCCTAGCATGATAAACCCATTGTGGCAAAAGCCACATCCCATGAGCTCCAAGTATTCAAATATGGTTAGCTCTGATACCAAGTTATAATGCCCTGAAAATATATTCTTAATTTAAAAAATGATTAATCTGATTTTAATATAATGTAAACCATTATATAGTACATTTTATACTTCAAAAAAAAAAAGAAAAAAAGAATCTCTTTTCCATTAAACTACTCAAGTGATTACAACATTGTTCAACTTACATACACAAAATATCTTGTAGTTCAATAAGCTAGAGATCATAAAATACAAGCCCTAATGGCGTACACCTTCACAAGGATTTCCCTTGGTTACATAAAAGTTGGACTTCAGTCCCAAAACACAAATATAGCCCCCGGAGCTTCAACATTTAGTAGTCAATGAGCCTTTATGCTCCCATTCAAAAATACACCCAATGCCAAAATCACTTTGGTGGAATTACCGCATCATTTCTTGAAAATGTTGTTAGTTTTGGGGTGAGCTATTGCCCAATAAGAAATACCATTAACAAGATATATAATTAATCGAGATACATATGATCATACAATGCAAGAGATGAGAAAAGTCCATGTCTTTTCCTATTTACAACCATGCTGGTAAATGAATGAAGCCAATAATATGTCTTAACCAAACCATGGGGTGTAAATATGCTATGAGGTCACAAGCAAGATCCACAAACCACATATATATATATATATATTCATATTGAAAATAATTCCACATTCGCCGAGTCTAACAATAGTGGGGTGTTGGGCACCCAAAACCTTTCCCTTCTGCATTTGCCGACTCCTGAAACGACAAGTTTGTGGACACCCAAAATCATGTTTTTGTTCCTATTTTCCGACTCTAAAAATGGCGGGCATGTGGACACCCTAAAACTTTTCCAAAACGTGGATATACATAAACTTTTCCAAAACATGGAGTATAACCCCTTTTCATTCCTCAAATCCACTTATATAACAAAAATCCTCTCATATATCTATATAACTAAGAAAATACCACATGTGTCCCAAATCAAAGATATATCAAGTTAAGAGTACCCTTACCTCAAGATCCATGACGAAAGATGAGAACCCAACTTCAAACTTCAATGAAATCACAAAACAAAAGGTAGGACTCTTGAACTACACATGTTCTTTAACTTTCTTGAAGGATCTAGGGTGGATCTTGGGTAAAATCTAGAGAAATCAAGTGTTTTAGGGCTAGGGTTTGGGAAATGGGTGTTTGAGAAAGAAAGGGTATGAAAAAGTGAGAAAAATGAGTTTAGATCAACTTTTAAATCTGTTACCCTGAACAAACCGCTTGAGCGAGCATTTCACCACTCAAGTAGTGAATACTAATTCGAACAGACCATTTGAGTGATCATTCCACCACTCTAGCAGTAAACGCAATGTCCCAAAAATTTTGCAGGTCTACAGTGAAAATACTAGAAGCAACACATCTTTGCTCTAGCGACCACCAGACCGCTCAAGCGATCTCCTCCCTATACCCAGTTTACAGACAAGATACTGGGGCCCCAATTCTTTGCTTGAGTGCCCACTTTTGAGTGGTCCCACAAAACATGGTGTTATATTTAGATTGTTACAAAAATAAATATTTTAAATTTTTTTTGAATATTTTAAGAAAAATCACTAAAAATGAAAATATATATATATTTTAGGCTGATGACAAATTAACTCTTAGGCCTCATTTGGAAACTGATTTTTTTAATTTATTTTTTTATTTTTTTGTTAAAAATATGTGGTTAAAAAAAAAGTACATTTGGATTTATTTTTTTTTTTTAACGAAAAATTATGTAAAAAAGTAAAGTGAACATGAAATAATTTTGGACTTTGTAGGGTGAACCATAAGGATTTTTTTTCTTAAGTTTTAACATTTTAATTTTGAACAAATTACAAACACAACTTCTGAGGTCTGTTTATTAATTGACTTGATATTTTATTAATGAAAATGGTTAGTTGTTATATGATTAGAAACTTGAAGGAACGTGATATAATTTTTAGAATTACAAAAAGCAATTTATATTTTAAACAAATCTCAAGAACGTTTATAATTTATCCTTTTAACTTTTTAGTTTGTTTTTTCATATAATTAAATAGGATAAATTACAAATACACCCCTGAGAAATATGAATTACCCTATGTGGTTCTGGAAATTACATCCCGCATCTTAAAATCTCTAATTCATAACAAATGGCATTTTTTATTAATAACTTGTCAAGTCAATTAACAGTTTTTAATGATGTCAGAAATTTATTTCAGTTAACTTATTATTGTATAAGGGAATAGTTATGAATTTTATTTTTCCAATTAATTCTGTTAAATAAAAAATTCTAAAAATGGGATATTTGTAATTTTTCAAGTCAGATAAGGCAATTCATATTTTAAGTAAATATCATAGAATGTATTTGTAATTTATCCTAAAAAATTGGGAGCATCTATTTCCACACACTATTTTCACTTTGTGCACATCCTTCTTAGTTCACACACTTAAAAAAATAATAAATATGTAATATATGCTCATTCCACACACTTTTATTCCAAATATACCCTAACAAGTAAAAAGTGTACACGCACTATTTAAAACACGCCCAAATTTAAACCTCCATTGAAGAAAGTTGTACCACCATTTTCAAATGAAGAAAATAGTAGTTCAATCTAGTAAACAACTATATCAATCATGATGATGATATTTTATTTCACCCAATTGTGTGGTTCAATCTGTGTTGGTGAAAAACTTCATATCAAAATGTTTTTATTTAATTGCTTCCTTACCTAAAACATAAATAAATAAATATTTTCAAATCTATGTACACACATCCAAATTTAAACCTCCATTGAAAAATGTTGAACTACCATTTTTAATGGATAAGACTCAAACAATAGAAAACCTAACAATAGAAAAAATAAATAAATAAATAAATAAAACAGGTTGATAAATGTCCAAAATAATAACAAGAAGTGAATTCAGAAATTTAGAATTGAAATTATAGGAAGAGTTCGTAACTACAATATCGGGAAAAAAATAAATTTATTTAGAACTTGATAACTGGAGACAAAAAAAAAAAAAAAAAAAAAGAAGTCTTTCTTCCAAAAAAAATTTTGTTCATAACTTGGTTGCCCAAAAAAACAATTCTTTGGAACTTAGTTACTGAAAAACTTGGTAATTTTCGACTCTGGTTTACTGAATGATGCTAAAATAAATAAATAAATAAATAAAGAAGAAGAAATAAATATTTTAATATTCAAACTCCCATTTTCATTGATATCTTTGTCATAAATGACGATATCCTTCTCAAAATCAAAATTTTTATCATACAAATCTTTCATAACAATTAAACAATGATAGTAAGATTTGAATGAGGAAGAACTCAATCTAAAGTAATGAGAGGATTTGATAATGGATTGGAAAAGATGAGCACATTTGGAAGGTGACAATCTAAACTAAAGTAGAGTGATAATAGATTGAAAAGATGAGAACCTTTGGAAGATCACAATAGGGTGAGTGAGGAAAAAAAAATATTTTTGAAGGTGATCATAGAAGTAGGGTTTAGTATTTTTTTCCATAATGGATGTGTTTGATATTTTTTTTTTTCCCTTTAAATGATGTGTATTAAAAAAATATGAATATCAAGTGGAGTGTGTACACTAATGTCTATATTAGTAATTTTGTTTAAGGTTAAAATTGTAAGAAAAATATTTTTTATTAAGTGTGTGTACATAGTGAAAATGATGTGTGAAAATAGAAACTTCCTAAAAAAATCTCACTTGCCCAACGCATAATCTTGTGAGGAAAAAATCAAAAAAGATAGGAACCCTGACTTAGAGAACCAAAATTTACCTAGGACCAGATTATGTGGTGAAAATTAAATTGATTAGAGTGTGGGGTCTATGAGTAAAATAAATTTAAACTATTGATTCATATTTCTGGATAAATTCTCGGTATATAATTATCGATTGTAGTCGAGGAATTTTTTTTAAAGTCCCTAGTATTAAGATTTTATAGAATAAAGGACATGCAATATTTTCGTAGTAGTTGGGGTCCCTCAATATTTTTTCAAAGCAATTTCGAAACCAGAGAACTTTCAAAACCAAAGAAATTTCGCTAACTGTGTTTGTGTCCTCATGTTTGGAATTTCTCTGGACACATCAGAATTCCCTTAGAATTTCTCTAAGTGTGTTTGTGTGTTCATATTTAGAATTTCTCTAGGCATTTTCACTAAAATTTCTCTAGACACATCATAATCCCATAGTGTTTGAGAAAATTTACATAGTGACCATAGCCAGAGAAAATTCATATAGTGACCACAATCAGAGAAAACTCACACAGTGATCACGCTAGAAAAAATTTACACAGCCAGAGAAAATACACAAAATTACAAACTGTTGGAAGGTCGGGTTTTCGGACCTAGATTTGGGCACCCCATGGTGGCATAACCCATGACCCATGTAGTGACCTTATTAGTTTGAATTTCAAACCTCCTTATCTTGGCGATAAGGGTGAATAGCGCACAATCTCATCTCCTAAGGAGATAGAGTTATGGGTGGTTACATCTCTTGCCTCTATACATATTACGTATTATTGTGATATGAGTTTTAACCGAATAATATTTCTAGAAAAAGTCTTTCTCTCTCTAGCTCTCTGCCATAAGAGAACAACCATGTCTTTGTACTGTAAATAGTGTAGATAATTCTCTAGTAGTTTTACTCCGCTGCTAGGAATTATTCAAAAACATCAATGGAGGCATGTGATTCAACCACATGATCCATGGATTCGGTTTGAGCGAAAAAGATATGCCCGAATCCATTTATTTACGCTAATTATTATTTCTCATTTTTCCTACATTGGTATTAGAGCCATTGTTGGGTGCTTTCATGTTATTTGTGCATGAATATATATAGATATAATTTGTGCATAAAAATTGATGTTTTTTGAACCATCTCTGATCGTCTTGAATTTTATATATGTTGTAGTCCATATTATTTAGATCATATCTACAAAGTTTTGCAAAAAATCGGACAATCGGATTTTGAGAAAAATAGAGATTTATATTTAATTTTCGTAACTTTGATTGGATGTTATTTTTACATGTTTTGTTTTCATGTTATGAAAATTATATATTTGAAATTCTTATTTCGAGACCTTCAAAATGGAATATTACTGATTTCCACTTACGAATTGAGAGAAATCATAAACTCTAATTTGGGTTCGTTTTTGTGTTTTTGGTGGTTAGTTATGTAAGATGAAGTGCAGAAAATCCGCACTCCTACCTAGAGAGAGACAGTGGATTACACTCCTTATTTTAGACTTGTCAAAATAAAAAACCAAGACCACCATTGGATTCCTCTCAAAAAATCGAGTCAGATAGTTCCAAAATAAAGCCGAAATGGAGTCTAGGAGGTGACGCATGGGCCTCATGTGCCGAAGGCTGCATTCACGCGCTTCCAAGCGCTCTGATAGATGCTGCACATGCGTTGATGCGCAGATGTCCGCACTGACCCAAGCTGCTGACGTCATCTGTTGATGTAAGTGCTGACGCAGGCAATGTAACTGTTAAGGCTCTGTTTGCTTGTTTTTAATTTAAAAACTACTTTAATTACTTCTATATTATTCATTTTTCTACAATATGTTAAAAGTTTAGAATTGTTTGAAAAATAAAATATTTTTTATTAATGAATAATTCAATATTTTTACGTTAAATTGCTTTTGGGAGAGCATGACTTGGATTTTGGATTTGAAATTTTTATAGTAGACTACTGATTTGTAATCTTATTTACTGGTATGATTTTTTCATTTTTCCAGATTCTGTAAAATTTATTTCTGATTTTCTGTGTATTTATTAATTACTTGTAATTCTAGAAAATTTCAAAAAATTGCATAAATTATTAGAAATATGTTGTGGCATTATTTAAATATTGTATACATCATGTTAAGTTCTTTTAAATTATTAGAACTTATATTATGTTGTTATTTTAAATAGCATGATTTATTTATATTGGTGAATTTTAATTCAGTGATTGAATATTCTAGCATGTTTTTTTTATGAATTACATATTGAGATGTTATCATGTGAAGTTAAATATTTTATCATACTTAGGACATGCCTTAGTTAGTGGGAGGTTGTTCGATTGAGAGAAATCTTTATAGATTTACTCCCGAAAACCAATATTTTGCATATAAATTAAATTAAATTTTGGATAATTATCAATTGTGGCACAAGAGATAATTACAAGCATAACGTGTAATATTATCACTATTTAATTTAGATTTTTGTAGCAAAATTATATTATGATATGCTAATCAAATTAATCCCAATGTGCATTTTTTCCTTTAATTGACTTAGGTTATGGAAGTGAATATGGTTGACCTAGACTTAGTAGAGATGTTCAAATGTGAACAATGTAATCCTATTTTTTAGATGAGCAGAAAGTCTTAAAGACTTTAGGTCAAACCTTTATTGAGCCAGAGTAAGGAAACATGACTCAATATCGCCGTGGTTTTGTTGCCTTGATTGGCGCAATAAAAATTGATATGTGCTATGATTAGCGGCATGCTAAGTAACTTTGATTGTCAAGTTTGGAGTTGTGAAATTAGTAAGCCCTTAATAGATGTAGATATGATCCTGACTATTGAGCTGCACTGATTGATTTTGTAATTTGACTTGTAATAATGTTGCACCATTGGATGAAGCACATCTAAGAGTCACGTCATTCAAGAAATGTGAGCTTAAATGAGTTAGTCATTAAATGTAAAACTAGTAGCCAGTATGAGCAGTGATTTGCTCTCTACCCAACTGATGGGAATGGATGGAGCAAAATTTCGCACACTATGATAGTGTACGTTGAAGTATATCACCTGGAGTTAAAAGATTAGCACTTAGAAGCTACAAAATCTATTAACACTAAGTGAGAAGATTAGCGCCTAGTGACTGCAAAATCTATTAGCACAGCCAACTTGTCGAAGTCTAGACACTTATTATTTCCATACTTGAGTGTGAGACATGAGGAGGTGCTTCTTTGTATGATTCCTTAGTTAGGCTAACTCTTTTGAATGGCGTTTACCACTTAGCGCAAAAATTGCAGGATAATAATTAAAAGGTTATGGCTTTAAGAATTTGACGCATTGCTCGTGAGACTATTATGTTGAATTAGACTCTTTAGCATAATTCGCGCTTGAGTTGCTTCAAGAGCTGTCATAGATTGATAGCTTATTCTCTCCTTCTTATGGATAGTAGAATTAATTGCAACTAACTGTGAAGCGAGAAACATAGATGGCAAGAGGAGTGTTGTCATGTTTCAACTAGATGTAGTAAAAGTGTATAGAGAATAAAATTGACTTGAAGGTGCAGGAGATTAGCACATACTAGTTAAATTTGCAACTTAGACGCACTAGATATCTCCATGACATCCTTTTATGATCTAGTGAACATGAGCTTGTCATGAGTCATTGCCTAGTTTGACCTAAGCCTTTACACTTGTCTTCGAGGACTCACACATTAGGATGATAGGAATTAGTTTATGACATTGGTCATGAACCAGTGGCTTATTGTACTTAATCACCTTGATGAGAATGGTTTGAGTAGGCCCTCTTGGGCCCACTCACTTGTGGCATCGTGCTTTCACATGAATGTATAACTTTGTTCGCAATGGTCGCGCACAAGTAAGTTAGAAAGCCACAAAAGGGCATCTGTATTGACGCATTTGGTCACATAAAGTTTTCTTAACAGAGGTGACGTGAATAGAGTTTTGGAACTCTATAAGATAGAGAATTCTAAGTATGGTGCTTTATGTAGGCTAGTTGAAAATGGAAAATTTTTCCAATATCCTAGGGACAGTGGGAGCGACGTGTCTACTAGTGGATTACTTCACTAGAGAAGAATATTCTACATTCTTAGCTACGTAGTAACGAATGTGGAAATTGTCCACATCATCACTGGATGACTGAGAGGGAAACATTCATGATTGCTCTGCAAAATGATAAAAAGCCTAGGATAGTGTCAAAGGCTCTCTAGTCCCCTATTTTTAGAAAGTGGATCAATGTTGCACATTTTAAGACAAAATATTTACCATTTCTAGGATTTGGTTGACTTTCCTCTATGACTCAAAACTGTTCTAAAGTTATACGCCATTTGGATAGTCATTTTTGAGACATAAGGCTCGCTAGATATCGAAAAGTCGCACCATTGAGGAAGGTGTAGATCATGAGAAGACTTCCTCCTAGGGAGTGAGGCTTACTTCGACTTAGGCTATGGTTGACATGAGTTCCGAACTTCACTTTGTGGACATTGTGACCCAACTTCTTGTTGGATAATTAGATAAGTAGATCCGTAGGGATTTACCTTATACTTTTACAGCGAAAAGTTAGAAGCGCAAAAAATTGCCAGTTTCAATAAATCTTTTACGACCTAAAATAGTTATCCAAATAGTGGTTTTTAGATTTCATTGAGCCATGATGGGCCAACGATGATCGATGAAAACCATTGAGGCATGATCAATGGTCTAAAAGATGTTTTTCATTACTTAATCATTATGAGCCAGGAATTTATAAGGTTGTCGCTACCTAGGGCTAGCAGTCCTCTGTTTTAGAAATGGTGGACATGTGTGATGTAATTTATATACTCGAATGTTCGATCCTTAGGGATTGTTCTGGGAGAATTCTCGATTTGTCTTTGATGACTTACATAAGAAATATCCTAAAATGATTCTAGATGCAAAATTACAAACCCCTTGACTTACATATCAGTAAAAGGTAGAGCCTTAGCTATTGAGTGAATCTTTAGATTATCTCAAAGAGAAACAAATGACTTATGTTCCTTGATCTTTTGTTGTAGGAGCCTGAAGTACGCTATGTGGGCGTATTCGGCATGATGAGTGTTATCTTTTGTAGATGGTCAACTAAGTAATTTAGACCTTGACCTTACTCATTAGGATGTGGATAGGATGCTCTACTAGTAGTGTATAAATTTGCCCCTTGTAAGATTCAATGCGCTAGTTTGGTGTATCTTGAATGAACGCAAATTGGTCACTAGAATATCTTTAGAGAGGTAGTTGCGCAAGATATAGTGATCTTGAACCATTTCATGTGCGGCACACATAGTGAATTTCATTGCATATGCTTGTCACAAGAGATGCTGATAGGGCCTTTGTTTAGAATCTAGAATTGCGCAAACTATAGTTATGTTTTTCAATCGATCACTTATTTTTGTGAGTTTATGGGATATTGATGCTATTATGGTTTGTGTCATAATGATTGGCAGACAGCAGGCAAGATTGGCTCATCACCCTTGGCACTTGGGAACGAGTAAGGATGAGACTAGTGGTTTATTTTATTTGAAGCCAAGAGAGGCTTAAATTATCCACTATATATGTCGCCTTGGTTGCAACCAAGATGAGGTCGTGTTAAAAACCAAACATGGATGTTAGTATCCACTTTCCATGTTCTGCCTGTTATGATTAACCAAATGCGAGATCCCATTTGGCATCTAGAAGGCGAGCAAATAAAGAATTCGGGTTAGGCGCTAGAAAGTGCGCTTAAGAGTGACTAGACTAAGATCTGTACGGTGTATCGAGTATGATGTCACTCTTTGGAAGAATTACTCTACCATAGCATGTATTTATACTACATGTGCTTGGCGACTGGTTATTGAGGTCAGAGAATGGATCTCTGCTTCTTTGCCATGTGAGTCTTACGTGTCATTATTGATATGACTTTCACTTTTGTACCGTTTTGTGACCTTTGACTATGTCATAAGGTGCAGGGTTAATGTTCTGCTACTTTGGTATGTTACTTGCAGTCATGTATGATTCGAGCTTAAGATGGGTCTGGGGTATATGAGACACTATTTTTATCTTTGGATTGATGTCTCTATGCTAATTCTTTTGAGTTTCTAGTGTAGAGCTTCCAATATGCAGGTGTTCTCAGCGGTCTTACGGTCCATTGGTAAGTATGAGTTTGTTCGAGATTTAGGCAGATTGAGATTGAGATGTGGCACTTTTATGCCAACCCATATGAGAGTGGGAGATGTTGGAAATCGGAACAAGTTTCGGACCTAGATTTGGGCCCTATGGTGGCATGACCCATGACTCATGTAGTGACCTTATTAATTTGAATTTCAAACCACCTTATCCTGGGGATAAAGGTGAATAATCCACAATCTCATATCCTGAGGAGATAGTGTTGTGAGTGGTTACATCTCTTGTATCTATACATATTACATATTATGGTGATATGGGTTTTAACCGAATAATATTTCTGGAAAAAGCCTTTCTCTCACTAACTCTCTGCCATAGGAGAACAACCATGCTTTTGTACTATAAATAGTGTGGGTAGTTCTCTAATAGTTCTACTCCATTGTTAGGAATTATTCGAAGACATCAATGGAGGCACGTGATTCACCCACATGATCTAAAGATTTAGTTTGAGTGTAAAAGGTATGCACAAATGCGTTTATTTCTGCTGATTATTATTTCTTATTTTTCCTACACAAACAATGGTCACAACCAGAGAAAATTCACACAGTTCCCACATACAGAGAAAATTCACACGGTTCAGAGAAAATTCAATCTAATTTGCTCACACAACTTTCAATCTGATTGCTCATACATCACAATCTCCTCGTCCAAATTCCGCTACATCCGTGAGTTTATTGTTGTCCATGATCACCCATTCTGCAATTTCAAATTTGGGTTGCTTAATCAACCAAAAAAAAATTTTATATTGAAAACTCAAATAATTTGCTATTGTTTCTTCATCACAAAACCAACTAGATACAAAAATTTCAATTTTTTAATTTTATGAATCGAGTTTCAATTGAGCTTTTCTAATTTTCTCTTGCTAAAACAAGCAAGTTCATATACTTGCAGCACAATTTCCCTACAATGCTTCCAATGATTGCAAATTTTATTTTGTACATAAAACTAGCAAATTGGCTATCTAAAGCACAACCAATCAAAGAAACATTCCCCCGGAAACTGAAACTATACTATAGACCTGAAGAGAGATTAAAACCATATTGTCCCCAGCACATGTATGACTCAACATTCAATTCTACAAAACAGTAACAATGTAGCACTAACCAAATTCGAAAAAAAACGAAAGCTACAAAATTTAATGCCTCAGAATCAATAGTTTCCCAAATTTTCTAAACTCAAACAAACGAATCAATGAATGGGCTTTGCAAGAATATAAAGAAAGTGAGGAAGAGAGAGAGAGAGAGAGAGAGAGAGAGAGAGATCCACTTACTAAAACCATCAATTACGTCTTTTCTGGTGAAGTATCGATTCCCTGCTTTGTTCATTCCCGCCAATAATTGGTTGTTGAACAACCCTGCAATCTTCATCTATATAGTTTCGACATGTCTTTTCACCTCTTCCTCCTCCTCCTCTTCATCCTCCTCTCTCTATATATATATATATATATTCAAATTGGACTTGTCTTCTACATCATAGCACTACGTTAAGAACATGATCACTAGCACGTCCTAAATGTTAGACCGTCATTGGGAGAGAGAAGAGAGAGAATATGACTAAGGGATCTTAAACTACAAAAAGAAATATTGTAGACCTCTCTCATTATTAAAAGTTGAAGAGGGATATAAAACTAAATTTCCCTTTGTAGTCTTCCTTAGAAAAAATTCCACCTACATTCTCTAAAAAGTAGATTTAATTAATGCTCCGGTATACAATGCATACCGTTTGTAACTCTATACAAAATTATGTAAATTTTTATAAATTTACATAAGTTGATCACAGAAAAATATGTAGGTTAAACACAAATTTATATAAGTTCATAAAAAATTATATTATTACGTAAATTTGTGTTAAATTTATGTATTTTTATAAAACTACTTATATAAATTCATAAAAAATTATATAATTTTATATAAGATTGTATATGATGTGTAATGCACCGAAATTTTTTTTAAATCACTTTGTTTGGTTAGAGTTTTTCAAAAATACTTTTCATAAAATTATACGTAATTTTTATAAATTCACTTTGTTTTGTATTTTTATGTATTTATTAATTTTTTAAAAATTTTTTTACAAATTTTTTACTTTTTAAATACATTTAAATAAAATACATCTAAAAAAATAAAATAAATATTTAAAATTTTAAAAATATTAACTAAAAATAAAAAAAAATACGAAAATCAAAAAATTCAACTTTTAAAAAATTTAATAAAAAAAACTCAAATTAAACACACATTTTTGAAATGAATAAAGGAGAACAGTGAAGGAAGAAAACTCAAACCAAATCCTGAAACTGCAGACCGCAGCAACTCTTTCCAGTTTCCTCTCAACGTTTTCTCTCCCGAGAGAGAGAGAGAGAGAGAGAGAGATGATATGATATGATATGATGGAATAGAATTTCGATGATATGCTCTCTCTCTACTGGTAATTTCAAGATAGTGGAAATGAACATTTTCTTGGTTTGACGTTTAAGGCCCGGCATTAACCCCTTCCCCTCCGCTTTTTACGGATACAATGACAACTAAATGTATAACAAAACTGTTTTTACTCTTTTACAGCTGTTTGTCTCTCTATCTGTGTCTGTATAGTAATAATATAAGAATAACATCTCAATCAAACAGTTCCTTCTTCGCCTATATAACTTCCTCACTTCCCAACCCAAAACCTTCCCCCCCTTCCTCTCTCTCTCTCTCTCTCTCTTTCTTGTTTGATTTGCTTTTCCATCCCCAGCCCCAACACAAACTTCTCTCACCAAACCCTCTCAGCCCTACAATGTCATCATTCTGAAACCCACTTCTCTGTTTGCTTCCTCTGTTTGTTACAAACACCTTTTTCATCTTTCCCTTTTCTCTTTCATCTAGAACCTTAAATTCTCTCCCATTTCCACTTCATTCCTCTGAATTCTCATCTGGGTCTCATTTTTTTTTAACCTCAAATCCATAAACCATATTTGGTCCATTTCATCTACCTCTTGGTCCTAAGTTGTTCCATGGACAAAGAGTACTTTCTCAATGCTGTTATTCCACCGACATGGAAATCTATGTCTTCATTCCCGGAACTGAACTGCTTGTCGGAACAATCTTCGGATTGCTTCCTCAATTGCGACAAGTCAACGGAACAGTACGGTAGCTTTGAGTCAGCCATGAGTTCAATGGTCTCATCGCCAGTGGCTTCCAATTCGGCCATGTCCAACGACGTTTTCGCAATTCGAGAGCTGATTGGAAAACTGGGTAACATTTGCAACTCCACCACCCAAATCTCTCACAATTCGTGTTATACTACGCCTTTGAATTCGCCTCCCAAATTACATTTGCCTTCAAAATTGGCTACTTCAATGCCTATGAATCACAATCTGCCATCACTTTCTGCCGATCCTGGGTTCGCCGAGAGGGCAGCGAAGTTTTCCTGCTTCGGAAGTCGGAGTTTCAATGGAAGAACGAGCCAATTGGGTTTGAACAATGGTGAATTGCCATACAGATTGAGTCCATTGATGGCAAGTGTGAAGTTGCCGAGAGTTTCGAGTACTCCTTCTATCAAGGCAGCTGTATCTCCGGTGGGTGCTCAAGAAAACAAGAATTCAACACAAACCCAAATGGAAATGAGGTCGTCAATTGGCTCAGACACAAAATTCAGTAAAGTTCTGGAGTCTGCTACCTTGGATCGAGCTGAATTTGCAAGTTCTAATGAGGGTTCCTCTGTTTCTGAGCAAATCCCAAATGGCGAAACGGCGTTGAAAAATCCAATTTCTTCTAATTCCAGGAAAAGAAAAGCAGGTTCGAGGGGAAAATCCAATTCTGTTGATGCCACAAAGGTATATGAATCACCAAGAAAAATTAAAGACACACTCTTTTAACTTTTTTTTTCTTTGATTCAGTTGAGAATTCTAACAATTCTGTTCTTCCAGGTAGCAGAGGCAGAGGATGACCCGAACACCAAGCGATTCAAATCCAATGAAGGCAGTGGGAGCGCAAATGATAGTGTTAAAACAGGGGATGAGGATGAGAAACAAACAAAGGCTAAGCAGAAGCCTCCCGAGCCCCCAAAGGACTACATTCATGTAAGAGCAAGAAGGGGTCAAGCTACTGATAGCCATAGCCTTGCTGAAAGAGTAAGAATCACAGCCCAATTCTCTCATCATTCGCTCCAATTCTTCCGCCGCTAGCTTAGCATTAACGTTGCGATTTTCGGGTATTTGGGCAGGTTCGAAGGGAGAAGATCAGTGAAAGAATGAAGCTTCTCCAAGACCTCGTGCCAGGTTGCAATAAGGTGTGTGTACCAAAATGCTTTGCAACAAATTTAAGCGACAATAGAGTTTGAATTCATTGTTGGGCAATGACTAACTTGGCCTTGGAAATTTTATTTCCATTGTATTTGTAGGTGAATGGAAAAGCACTTATGCTTGATGAAATTATAAACTATGTGCAGTCACTGCAACGACAAGTTGAGGTAATTTAGGACTTGTTCTATACCACGGGGTTTCATTTTGATTGCATAATTGAGTTCTATGACTTAATGGGTATTGTGTATTCATTTTGTATTTTGTAGTTTCTGTCAATGAAGTTAGCTTCTGTGAATCCAAGGTTGGAATTTAACATGGATAGTCTCTTGTCAAAAGATGTGAGTATAGAAACATGTTGTAAAATCAATTTCTTTTATCTACTGTGATGTTAGTTTTCTAAAATTGGTTGTAAATTCCAGGTATTTCAGCCTAATGGCTCTTTCCCTCATCAAACATACCCATTAGATTCCTCTGCTTCTGCTTTCTTTGGACAACAGACCCAGGAATTTCCACTAGTACATACCAACCTTTCCAATGGGAACCATACAAGCACCACATTATGCCAAAACATCGGCATACAATTACCTCCAGTCGATGAATTTGGCCAAGGTCTTCCACAGGTATTCAAATGCTGTCCCATTCCCGAAGAATTTGGTTGTGTCTTTGTTTTCTCCGTTTTCATTTTTCGTGTTTCGGTAACGAAAACAATGAAAAGTTGGAAATACCCACAAAAAAAAAAAAAAAAAAAAAAAAATCTGAAAACAGTTTTCTGAAACAATTTTGTGTTTTTTTAGCATTGAAATGGAAATTAAAACACAACTACACAGCCCTTTCAAGTTTTTCATCATCTAATTCTGCTTTTCTCAACTTGAAATGCTCAGTTTCCAACATCGTGTGAAGATGATCTGCAAAGCATTGTTCAGATGGGGTTTGGTCAAGAACCCAAACCACAATACAGGACTTCAATCATCCCACATGAAAATTGAACTGTGATCACCATTGATTTGTCCTCAACTCAAGGCCCAGAGGCTGCTGTATATAGAAAGAGATATTCACTCTGAGGTGTGTGCTTGGGATGCAGTGCTAATCCATCTTCAAGTCCTAATCAGAGATCATTTTCATTTTTTGTCAGTAATTTGGCCTTCTAATCAAGGGCGGCCCTTGTTGCATTGGTAAGGTTGACTCGCTGTATACGGATGTGAGGATATGACTATATACATTTGATCATTTCCGAATCTCCCAATGACAAAGCCTCGGACTGCCGTTTATTAGGTCTTCTAATTTTTAAATTTTGGGTTGGTTTGTTATCTATTATAGTATCCATTGTAAAATCCTAAAACCAAGTCTGTATTATGGGTATTATGGTGCGAAGTAGTGTAGCACCACCATTGTAAGATACATGTATTTGCAACAAGTAGGAGAATGAATGAGAAGATGAAATTTCCACAAGCTTTCATTTTCCTACTTTTTGTTCCTCTTTGGACTTCACTACACAATTGAAAGCAACATATATCAATTCAAGTAGATATATTTATGATCCTTTCAAATTTTCTTATTTGTCATATATAAAAACTGTTTACTTTGGTAGGTATGTATGATTGTAACTTTAAAATTGTTGTAACCAGCTGTGTGAGTGAGTAGAGTGGGCTCCGCCAACTCTCAAAAGTCTAGCCTTGAATGATTAAGACTTGGGTTAGCTTTAGCTGTAGTCAAAACCATAAATTCTGCCAATTCTTGGGGTCCTGTAATTTTCATATTATTAACCACAAAACGGAGAATCAAGATACTCGCCTTGAGTTGTCTCCTTCACTCTCTATTTACAGAGCTATTAGACTCACTTTTGAATTCAATTTTAATAATCTGAACTATTACCATTTTAAGATTTATTAAGTATATCATACTTGTAAAAAATCAAATTGATCGGATATCAGAAAATACATGTTCGAATTATCAAACTAAAAACTATTTTTTTTAGAACTTTAATAAACAGTTTTCTAAACACATATTTTTTAATATCTGATCAATTCAATTTTTTACAAGTATGATATACTTAATAAATCTTAAAATATGAACGGTTCAAATCATTAAAATTGGGCCAAAAAATAGGCCCAATAACTTTGCAAGTAGGAAGTGAAGAAGACAATTTAAAGAGTGGATCTTGATTCCAAAACGGAACCTTCTGTTTCAGTTCTCTTTTAATTATTTTTCTTTTTGTGTAGAGAACAAATCAATCAAGCAACAGGTTTTGTACTATTCAAAGATTTACATATGAAAAATAATTTGTGGCACTAAAACTGTTGGCACTAATGGCACTAATTTCTTGTTTTGGTAATTTTTTTTTTTTTTTTTTTTTACCTGATATAGAAATTAGTGCTCAACAAATTAGTGCTCAACAAATTAGTGCCACAAATCAAAGCCCTTTACATATACATGCCAACACAATAAAGTCACCTAATTTGCAAGTATCTTATTATTTGTTTTCTACTAGAAATGAATTTTATAATATATGTATATATTATCAATTTATAAGATTATTTATAAATATGAGAATGATTACATCAGACTAAAAAATTATAATTATAGTCTAACAATATATTTATAAACTCAACAATTATCAATAATAAATACTAGAATGAAAAAAAAAAGGTCCATAATAAGAGAAAATAAACTAATACAACAAAAAGAGCGGCCATAATGAAAAAGTAATTAAATTATCTTTAAGAAAGATTAATCCTTTATTTGGTTTTGTTTGGAAATAAGTTATTTTAGTAACATTTTAGTTAAAATATGAGTTTAAAAAATTAATATAATTGGAATTATTTTTGATTTTTTATGAAAAAAATGTATTAAAAATAGAGAGAAAGGAAAATTTTTAATTTTTTCTTTTTTTTTGGTATAAGTTATTGATTTTTTATCTTTTTTTTTAATGATTTTTTGATTAAGCTAAAATTGAATATTGCCGATGAAGCTCATTGGTTAGGTTGTAAATTTTTTTTATTTTTTTTAAAAAAGGAGCATCAAAAGAATCCCAGGTTGGCATTGGTGAGATTGTGACTAGACCCAGTGAATCTCTGTAGGCTCTTAATATCTCATCAATCCTTTTTTTCAATTGAAATATATATTTTGAGGTAAAGTGGTGGAGTTCAGATATGGAAAGATAACTTTTAAAAATAGATTAAAAATTTAATGAGAGGCGGTTAGTAAAAATTTTAGTTTTCTAGGGTTTAACAAGAGATTTAATGTGTTGCAGCTTTCTCCATAATTTATTATTCAGGCTTGTATTATTGGTCGGCATATTCACAAAGATTCTTTGAAAATGATATATATATACATATTGTATAGAAGGAGTTAAAAAATAATATGTGGGTGACAATCTTGTACCCATGAGGATAGGAAAGAAATAGTGAATAAATATTGCAAAAACGTGTCGGATCATGGTAGTTGAATTTTAAAATTTTAATTTAATGATTTGCTGTCTTTCTCATGATTATTAGTGGGCTCCTTATGGATTTAGGGGTTTTAACTAGTAATCTTCTGCTGTGATAAGCGTGTAATTTAATAATTTAATATAATTGACTAGAAAAGAAAACAAAAGAGCTGCCCCAGATTTCTATTCACACCCCACCTCCAAATAACATAACAGATCCTTCGTGGTGAAGGTTTTGCTCGTAGCAAATGAATCGAGTAGAGTCGAACTTTAATGTGTTTGAATTTATTTATTAAAATTTTAATGAATTTGAACTTGAGTTTAAGTTCAATAAAAATTTAACGAATTGAACTCGAGCTAAGTTGGTTTAAGTTTGACTCGAACTCAAGCCTGTTCACAAGTCTTAACAAGTCAAAAAAATTATAAATTCATACTTGCGTATGAGACTAAAGTTACAATTAAAATTTTGATTATATAATTATATATACAATATATATAAAAGTACTAGGAAAAATTACTCATAAGTCCCATATTAAAAAATGTTACTCCATCTAGTCCTAAGTGTTTTTTTTATAAACCATTTAGTCCTTTTTTTACATCACAACATCATCACCAAAATAACATCAAACATCATCATCAAAACAACATCAAACCTCCTAGAGGAATAAAATGTACAAACTCCATTGTTCTATAAAGAAGAACAAGTCAAGTCATAGCATTATTATCCATTTCCCCTGTCACCCACTACGAACCAAACACCAAATAAGAAATAGCCAGCAAGAAACATTATGGACTCTGCAAACGATTCGGACAACAGGGCAACAACAATGTCGATTTCGTGAAACCCTAGGCGGCGATCCATTGTAATATACAAAACCATCATCATCATCCCGATTTGGCAAATCGCTTCACATAACCGTAGGATCGTTTGAGGATTTTGCGAATCCATATAGATCGATTTCGTTTCGTATATATATATACATAGGTTCGCTTACTTTTTACGATCCTAAAATATAAAATAGTAGGGATTGATTATATATATACATAATGTTGATGGATGGATAAAACAGAGGCGATGGTGTCGATGTTCGGTTGATGAATCTGATGGATTTGATGTTTTAATGAATTTGATGATGGATCTCGAGCAATAGTTTCAATTTTTTTAAAAATAAATCTGATGTTTAATGAATAATTCTAACGTTTAATGATTGTGTTTGATGTTTGATGAATAATGTTTGATGTTTTATGAATAATCTTAATGTTTAATGGTTGATGTTTAATGAATAATCCTGACGTTAATAATGTTTGATGTTTGATGAATAATTTTAACGTTGCTAATGTTTTCATCCACATTATACGAATAATCCTGACGTTGCTAATGTTTGATGTTTGATAAATAATTTTGACGTTGCTAACGTTTGATGTTTGATGAATAATGTTTGACATAAAAAGGCCTATAGTAAGCTTTTAGAGAAATAGGACCTATTAGTCCAACAAAAAACCTTCAGGACTAAGAGCATCTCCAACGCTTCACTTTTTTTTTCATCAAATCTGAGTCAAAAAAATGACTTTTCACCAAATCTGATACTGAACGCTCCAACCCTTCATTTTCATCAAATTTTCATCCGGGACAATCGGGTGGTCGACCGGCCGGTTGACCGGCCGGTTGACCGGTTAGCCCAAAAAAAATTTTTTTTTTTTTTTTTTTTTTTTGAATTTTCTCAACTTTTTTTGAACTTTTTGAACTTTTTTCGGGACAACCGGGTGGTCGACCGGCCGGTCGACCGGTTAGGCAAATTTTTTTTTTTTTTTTTTTTTTTACGGTTTGAACTTGAACTGTTTGAACCTTTCACTGGTTGACCGGTTGGTCAACCGGCCGGGTAACCGGTTGGTCAACCGGCTCCTCTTTCCAACGGTCAGGAACAGTGTTTTGATGAATTCAGTATTCTCTCGCCGATTTGATGAATTATGGATTTGATATCAGTTCTGATGAACCGTTTGAGTGATAAACAGTGCCTTTTTCATCAAAATTTAAATTTGATATCCATTCTGATACACCGTTGGAGATGGTCTAAATGGGTTAACATTCTCAAATTTGGGATTTGTTGGTGCTTTCCCCAAAGTACTAAGAAAAAATGCCAATATTTTATCAAAATAATAATATCTACTACCACTATTAGATAAATGTACTATTTATAGTTAACTGTTATTTACATTTATATTTTTTAAATATATAAATAACATATTTATCTAATTTTTTATACATATTTTTACATTATTTAATGTATAAATAATAAATATTAAATGAGTAGGCGAGCTTTAAAATGTTTGGGTTTGTTTATTAAAAATATAACAGCTCGAACTTGAGCTCGAACGCAAAAAAAATATAACAAGCTGAGTTCGAACGAACTCTTACCAAGTCAAGCTCAAGTCTGTTCACGAACGGCTCTGTTCATTTGCAGCCCTCCCACTACTTTCGATGGAGTTCAGATTTATTGAAGTTGAATAATTTTTAATTTTATGGTGATGGATTTTATTTCAAAAATTTAAATTGTTCATCTCATATAATTAATTGATAAAATTATTTATACAAAAAATTAAGTTGATCTAATATTAATTGTCATATTATCATATTATTTTTATTTATATAGCATACATGTTTTTAAGAATAGATTAATGTGTACTATTGGGGTTTTTTTTTTTTTTTCTATACATGTTTTTAAGAATAGATTATCCATTTGTTATAATATATGTATGATTTGATTATATATGATTATTTATATTTGATCAATCCAATTTTTGATATGCAGTTCTTATTAAATTGTTATACAATAGATCGATTCAAATAACTGAGATAGATATAGATTAATTCCTCAATGTGCCAATTTCATCTGTGAAATTAAGATTTTCAACTTTAATAAATCTGAGTTCTTTAGATTTTTTTTTTTTTAAAAAAATTGGGTGATTGAAAGAGTATTATGCCCCAACTTTTTATATTATATATATATATATATATTTTAGGATTAATTTAACTTTTATCTTGTAAACTATTTTTTTTTTTTTTTTTTCCCTATCATCCCTAAACTATCATTTTCATAGATTAGTCCCTAAAAGTTTATATTTCAGGTCATATAATCTAATTGTAGACAATTTGTCCAAATCAATTATCATTAAGGCCTAATCTAAACAACCTAAATCATGCAACCAAACAGAAATTTTATTTTCATACACCACATTATATTAAACAACTTATATCCAAATAACCAAATAGTTATATTCTTCTACATCACTAATTTCAAAATAGTGAATAAAAAAATTAAGTGTTTAATTGTATGGTTTAAATTATTTAACAACAATGCTAGGTGAGCCGAAAAAACATGGCTCGAATGGCTCGAAATACTCAAAACGGTGTCGTTTTGGGTGTAAAACGACGTCGTTTTGACATATTCGAGCCATTCGAGTCACAAAAATTCGGACCACCAAATATTTTTCATTATTTAATTTGAAATGACTTTTTTACTCATCAAATTAGGCTTTTAACGATTATTGATTTGAATAAATTGTCTTCTTCAATTTGACAATATAAAATAAAATTAAAAATTTTAGAGATTAAATAGACGTCAATGATAATTTAGTGGTGAAATAAAAATGAAATTAATATATATATTTTAATTGTACATACAGAAACGTTATGGACATTTTTATTTACGAAAGGAAGATGAGTGATGAGGAGTCGGAAGAAAAGTCACCCTAGGGGTACAAATGAAGAACCGTTCGTCAACAGAAGATAAGTGACTTATAAATGCTAACAAACATGCTTGATAAGGCTTTATTCAAACTTGATTTATTAAATTTTTATTGACTTTGAGTTTGGATTTCAACTCGTTCAAATCTTAATAGAAAAAAATTTAAATATATCAAAACTCGACTCATTTAATATTTATTTAAATAATAAAATAAATATATTTTTTATATATTAAATAATATAAAAATATGTATAAAAAATAAGATAAATATGTTATTTATATATTTAAATAAGGGTGAATTATACTAACAATTCTATAGTTTGGGACTCATGTCATGGTCCCTGACTATTCAATTGTAACAGATTTGACCTAGAATTTTGAATCGTATTCCAAATAAGGACAATTGATAAAACCATTTGGTCTCGTTTGGGAGCATACTTTTTTTAGTAACTTTTAGTTTTTGGTTAAAATATGATGTAAAAAAACTAGAATGTTTGGGATGGCTTTTTGATTTTTTACGAAAAGATGTGCAAAAAGTAAAAAGAAAAGAGAATTTCTGACTTTTTGCATTTATTTAAAAATTATTTCTATCCACCTAAAATAAAATCATATAAAATTGATAAATCCTTTGCATTTATTTATTTATTTATTTTATCAAATTAATTTTTATTATGTGTTTGGATGATAATCATGTAATGCGTGGTTGTTAAGTTTTAAATGTGTAATCAATATATTTAAGATATGAAATATTTTTAGTTTTAGATTTTTTGATTTGATGATTTGGTTTAATAATGATATCAAAGTTGTCGCCATATTTGAGTTTTGGAAAAATATAAACTAATTTAATGAAAATAAAAAAAAAAACCATTTATTACATGATCATCATCCAAACACATAATAAAAATTAATTTGGTAAAATAAATAAATAAATGTGTAAAAGAATTATCAATTTTATATAATTTTATCTTTGGTGGATAAAAATAATTTTTAAAAGTTCAGAAATATTTTTTTTTGACATTTATTTTTATCAAATTAGTTTATATTTTATCAAATTGACGATTTTGCTCATAAAATTGAGTAATGATATCTTCAATTGTTCTTATTTTGAACAAGATTCAAAATTCAGGATCAAATGTATTACAATTGAAAAGTCAGGAACCAAAGTGATATAAGTCCTAAACTATAGGAACCATTAGTTTAATTTGCCCATTAAATAATGTAAATTCAAAAAACTAAAATAACCATCAAGATATTGTTTACTGATTATGTTTCAATTTAAAACAATGAATATCAATCACAATCAAACAATCAACTCTCATAGGCACAATGATTTAACTGGGGGGGGAGGGAAATCATAATTAGAGTACCTTCAATTGTGATAACAAATCACGGGGTAAAACCATAAAATAATCCACTAAGAAGATATAAAAGAATGACACATGAGTAATCTCAATTACTTAGCAAATCTACGCCTGAATTGAACCAAATTCGATATGTCTCTTTCACCATCATTTTCATCTCGGAACTGATTTGCCCAATGTTAAATCTATAATGTTGATATCGAATCCACGTCGATAAACTATTCCAAAATCCATCAAAGCTCAGGGCCCAAATTCTCCAAAATCCACCTCTCTTTTTATGTGAATAAGAGAACAAATGTTTGATACATTGCAATCCGTTGATCAATCGATCACCTTGTATACATCAAGGAAACTCATATAAAAATACCTTTCAATGTAGAACATTTTACATTTTTCTCCTCTCTGAGAATTTGGACGAGTTAAACCCTAAAAATAGCAAACGACGTACTTTATAGAAAACAGAGCTACGGAGACCACTCGAACGCAACATTCACTGCTCGAGCAGTAGAACACATTTTCCAGAAGTTCTGAATGCATGTTTGTAACAATACCGACCCATGATTAACGTTAATCCATACTTAATGATGCCTAATAATAAGTTTAAGTGAAATTTTGCATCATATGTTGCTTTATTTGTGTTTATATCTGTTTAGTGTAGACAGATCTGTTCATGTTTTCATTTCAGTTTGCGAATTGAAGGCCTTATCGGCATCCGGTTCAGGAATTGACTCGATTTATGTGTTAATTAGAATTTTTAGGATTTTATGGTAGGTTCAATAGAAGTTCGGTTCAGAACGAATAAATTAGATTAAATTAGTGCTCACTTAATTAGTCTTAATTAAGTTATCTTCAAGTGAAGCCTATATAAGGCTCCATACAAGCCTCCACTGAACTCCTCTCTTCAATTTCAAGCATACTTGAGCTATTACACACACAAGCATATGAAAGAAAGAGGGACCAAGAGAGAGAGAGAGAGTTGAGATCAACAAAAATTGTTGGAATTGGGAAGAATTAGCTTGGAATCTTAAGGTGCTCATTATCTAAATTTTACTTAAGGGGTTGAGGTATGAATTCAACACCTAGATTATATACTTATGATGTTTAGAACATGAATTCATGAGGATTATGTTGAGTTAAGCAAGACTTGAGTTAAACAAGTTAGTAAAAAGACCCTATCATGTATGCATGTTCAGCTCTCCACATTATGGGTTGATTTTAAAGAATTCTTCCATGTATGTTATCATTCTACCTTAGCTTTGAGATTTCATCTTGTTTTTTCATCCATTTGTCTTATTTAATCATGTATTGGAGGCTAAGAACTCAAGTGCAGGGCCGGCCCTGAGATTTAGGGGGCCCAAGGCGAATTTCGGAAATGGGGCCCTCTTACATTGGAAAAAAAATTTCATAGATAAAACGATAAGTTACAACTTTTTTATTTGTTTGTAGCAAAAAAAAAAAAATTTTACTTGCATATATAATCATTAAAATTATAAATAAAAATTTACTTTCATATATTAAGATAGGAAATAATTATTACAAATACTTCAAAAAAAATAAAAATCTAGTCTTGTTGCTTTTTTTTTAGCCCCATGTTCAATTGGGCCTTTTTTTTTATATATATCTAAAATACAAAATTATATTTGGAGGCCCCTATTTTCAACTCAAATTTGGGGGCCCAAGGCGCAGGCCTCTCTTACCTATCCTTAGGGCCGGCCCTGCTTAAGTGATTACATGCATGTCATATTAGAGCATGTTCTTACATTTTAAGATCAAATTTTTGCACAATTAGCTAGTTATTGGGCCATGATTTCTTGAAATGATCCTTAATTCATGATGTTTTATGAGTTTCTAAGTATTTCCCCAAGTTTTGGCTCAGAAAAATTGAGTTTGATGCTTTAAAGTTTGAGTTTTCAGCTTGAAGATCAATCTAGAAATTCCAGAATTTGCATATACGCTCGAGCGTAGGAGTTTACGCTTGAGCAACCACTCAGAGTGCGTGCACTTCTGCTCGAGCGACTTGAAGCACACTCGAGCGTGAAATGCAAGCCCTCAGGAGTCCTTGTGTTTTGCAGCACGCTCGAGCGACAGAAGTCACGCTCGAGCGGGAGTCTGGGCCTCACACTTGAGCAAGAATCGAGCGTCCGTCAAGCGTGAAAAGCAACCAACTAGTACTTTTTCTAATTTTACTGTCCGCTCGAGCGAGGGAAGTCACGCTCGAGCGAACCCTCACTTCTTGCATGTCCGCTCGAGCATGGACCCTATTTTCAGCAAGTTTGACAAAAAATTTCAAGTGCATTTTTGCATCCTCATTCCATCCTAAGCATTCCTAGGCTATAATTAAGACACCGTAATGAGGATAAAGGGGTAGAAACGCACTAAGAACAAACGAAATAAGTTAAGTATAATCCAAACTTGTGTTTCAATGTATGTATCTATCGTGTTGTTTAGGTCACGCGCCACAAGGAAGCTGAATTAGCTGCTCAGTTTGTTTACTTGGAGCATCTATTATCTGTGAGTAATAACTTAGTAAAGGTATGTTCAAGTAAATTATTTTCTGCTCACGGATTAAGAATTGTTCTATGAAATGTCATGTTTTATGCTATGAATGATTGTCCAAGTCTAACAAGCACTATGACATTATGCTATGATTCAAGTAATGCCATGATTCAAGTATATGCAAGTTCCCGGTACCGGAGGTTCCTTATGGGACTAACAAGCTATCTATACCTGGCTGGAGGTTCCTAAGTGGAACTGACAAGTTTACAAGTTCCCAGTCCGGGGGTTCTTTTATGGGACTGACAAGTTATTCTTACCCAGCCGGAGGTTCTTATATAGAACTGACAAGTATGATTTAAGACATTCTGTGCGTGATCAGTCAGCGCTAATGGATGTACTATGTAAGGCTAAGCATGAACTCTGAATTCTATATATGCTTAGAATGAGAATACGAATGTGAATTTCAGTTTCAGCCACAGTTATGGGACATCATTCATTTACCCATTTACTTTGTTATTATTCACTGGGCCTCCACTCACTAGTTATTTATTATGTATGTAGGTGAGCAGGCTCATGATCAGGCTTAAGATGATGCCTGGGGTATTTTGTGTTGGTCAGCCACCTTTTGCGCCTCACGAGGAGGTTCCAGATCAAGTCATGTTTTGTGGCTGTGCCAATATGGATGTATAAGACCGTTTCTTTTGTTTTATGAACAAGTTCTCCTTTTGTATGTACTTGATAGCGACGTGTAAATACTGTATCTATGACGTCACTTGTATGTATATAAAATTTAAGATTTTCAGTTCCATGTATGTGTTCACAGCTCAATGGACTTCGTATATTTTGTATATTTGCTTTCGTAGCCCCTAACTATATGTTATTATGTCAAGAGGCCTTTGGTAATCCAATGATTACTGGCCAGTTACGACGCTAAACCTATAGGGGCGGGTTTGGGTGATGAAAGAATGGTATCAGAGCACGTGTTCTACCACACACACAAGTCCATATAAGCTTAGGATGTCCTAGTAAGAAGTAGGGACATTCCATCTGCATGTATAAGTGTGTGTGTTTAAAAGTGAAAGCACAAATCCGATTATAATCATATGATATGGGAACAAACAATCTGAATAATGTAAAAAGGACTATTTACCTATGTTCATAATGTCCTGTTTACCTATAGCAAATGGACAATGCAAGAAATGATGGAACGGCTGAATCATCTGAGTCTCGAATGAGCCGAATGGAACAAATGCTCACAGCTTTGACTGAGGCAATGACTCAACAACAACAGAGGCAACAACGCTTACCTCCCCCGCCGGTCCAGGTGGAGCTAGATAACAATGATCCCATAAGTTTCTGAAGATGAAACCACCGGCTTTCTTAGGAGGCATTGAACCTCTAAAAGTCAAAACATGGTTACTTGAAATGGAGAAGCTATTTAAAGTGTTCCCTTGTTTTGAGGTCCAGAAAGTTCTCCTAGCCACCTATACTCTGAAAGATGAAGCCCGAAGGTGGTGGTTACTAATCCGCAGCGGTAATGGGAATATGACGTGGGCACAATTTAATGCAATCTTCTATGATAAATATTTCCCCCAATGTTTTCGAGATCAGAAAGTTTCTGAATTCCAAGAACTTAAACAAGGCAAGATGTCTGTGGCTGAGTGTGAGGCCAAATTTACTGAGTTGGCTCAATTTGCTCCTCATATGGTGGATACTGATTATAAAAAGGCACGGAAATTTGAAGGCAGACTGGATCTGGAAGTGTTCGACCAAGTAGGCGTCTTGAAATTGCCTACCTATGTGGAAGTTTTAGACAAAGCGATAATGGCAGAAGCCACAATAGCAGCAATGAAACAAGCCAAAACACCAATAACATAATGGACAAGTAAAAGGCCTGGATATAATTTTCGAAAAGGTCGTTCCTTCTTCACAAACAAAAAGCAAAACACAAGATCTTCAAGCAGCTCCAGCCAGAGTAATGGATCTATACCAATTTGTTCAGACTGTGGAAGGAGGCACAAAGGCATATGTCAACATGCATCGGGTGAGTGTTTCCGGTGTGGCAAAACCGGTCATATGATTAGAGATTGTCCAATGAGGTTTGACAATGTTAGCCATCCAGTGGCAAGTTCAGCCGGATTCGTTCCTGTAACAAAGGCCAACACTAAAACAAATGCCAAAGGTAATACTGGAAATGAAACACTGAGGCAAGGAAGGGTGTTTGCACTCACCCTTGGAGATGTACAGAATGCCGAAACAGTGGTGTCAGGTATAATTCCTATTTGTGCTCAGAATGCCTATGTACTGATTGATTCTGGTTCTACGCATTCTTTTGTCTCGCATGCTTTTTCTCAAAAATTAACTAGACCGATAGAACCTGTGAATTGTTTGCTATCTCTGTCCACACCATCTGGGGGTTCTATGATATGTGTTTATGTGTACCCAGCATGTGATATTACAATTGGTGACATGACATTGTTTATTGACTTACTGCCCTTGAACATTGATCGTTTTGACTGTATTTTGGGTATGGATCGACTGACTAAATATTGTGCTACTATTGATTGTGTGAACAAAACCATTATGTTCAAACCACCTGGTATGCCTGAGTTTACTTTCACTGGGAATGGGGTAGTTCCTCCACCATACTTGATTTCGTTTATGAAAGCTAAGAAATTTTTAAGGAAAGGTTGTCGGGGCTACTTGTGTTGTGCATTGATTGAATCTTTAGATAGCACTAGTGTAGAAACCATTCATGTGGTTTGTGACTTTCCTAATGTGTTTCCCAATGATTTACCTGGGGATCTAGTTGATAGGGAAATTGAATTTACCATCGATGTAATACCTGGAACACAACCCATTTCCAAGACTCCATATAGGATGTCGACTTCTGAATTGAAAGAGTTGAAAGTCCAACTTCAAGAACTCTTAGACAATAAATTCATCCGTCCGAGTGCCTCGCCTTGGGGTGCTCCGGTTTTATTTGTTAAAAAAAAAATATGGATCTTTGAGACTATGTATTGACTACCGTGAGTTGAACAAAGTAACCGTCAAGAACAAGTACCCACTACCCCGAATTGATGACCTGTTCGATCAACTTCAGGGAGCCCAAGTGTTTTATAAGATTGACCTTAGATCCGGGTATCACCAGTTAAACGGTCAAGGCAGAAGACGTAGAGAAGACCGCATTCAGAACTAGATATGGGCATTATGAATTTTTAGTCATGCCATTTGGGATAACCAATGCATCTGCTGCTTTTATGGACCTTATGAATAGGGTGTTCAAACAGTTTATGGATGAATTCGTTGTTGTATTTATTGATGATATTTTGATTTACTCCAAAAGCAGGGAAGAACATGAGAACCATTTGAGAACTACTTTGCAGGTTTTGAGAGAAAATAAATTGTATGCAAAATTGTCCACGTGTGAATTCTGGCTTGACAGTGTGGCATTTTTGGGACATGTAATCAACAAGGATGGTGTCTCTGTTGACCCATAGAAAATTGAAACTATTGTGGACTGGCCTAAACCGACAAATGTGACAGAAGTTAGAAGTTTTCTGGGATTTGCAAGTTACTACAGAAGATTTGTAAAAGATTTTTCAAAACTTGCCATGCCATTGACCCAGTTAACTCAGAAAAATATATCATTTGATTGGGATGAACGGCGAGAGTCAGCCTTTCAAGAGTTGAAAACTAGACTAGTGACTGCACCGATTTTGACTTTACCCAATGGTTCAGATAGGTTTCAAATTTAGAATCAAAACCCAAACCTAAAGGAGAAAAATAAAATAAAAGTTTTTTTGGATAGTCAAAAATTTTCAATTTTTTTTTCACTGTTTGTTTTTAGTGGTTTTGTAAAAATTTAATCCGTTTTTTAAACTAATCGTTAAGGATTTTTAGTGTAAAAACACAGGAAAATGTACCTAAAAAAATTTAAACAAAATTCACTAAAAAAAGTTAAACAGCATTTTACAAATGCCACTATAGTACTGTTTGTCACAAGTTTTTCAGTACATATGGCTACTATTTGGGCCACTTGATAGAAAAAAACATACTTTATTTCGACATTTAGTTCATGAGCTCACAGTCTGATCAGTTTTTTCATACTATTTAAGGTCTCATTTAGATGAGTTAAGCCCCCTAAAGAAGTCCAACTTTTCATATGATTTAGTACCTAAGAAAATTAGGTCTAAAAGAGGCCGATTTTGGCATTTTATCCACTTCGGAACAACGAATTAGGTCCAAAAGAGACCGATTTTGGCATTTTATTCACTTTGGAACAACGAATTAGCAAACTCGGCCAACCATAACCCTTAAAATTGTTGACCTCAACTCTAGAAAATAACCCCAAGGTCTTCTATAACCTGACACTTCACTTCATTTGGCCTAAAGTGACTCATTTCGGCATATTTGACCCCTTTGGGTTTTGGCAACAACAACTTCGATTAGTTTCAACTCTTCAAATGCTTGGGTACAAAGTCCAAGACTCCTAAAGTGGCTTGGCGCCCTCAGATTAACCTCAATTATTCAGCACAGTCTATTTCAGATATTCTTCGGTAGCAAACAGTCCAAAAACGTCATGGACAACTTCTAACATAAAGCCGAAGCACCTCAAAGGCTTGGCATATTAGCAAAACCCAAGAGCTCAACAAACTGAAAAAATGCCACTTACGACCAGAAATCCAGCATTTTGGCTCAACCTAGCAACAGAGCACTGTCCAGCCATTCCCAATGCATAGAAAGCCTTTGAGAACAAAGCCCAGGCACTCCTTGGCCAGTGGGTTTAACATGGTTCATAAGAATGCAAGGGTAAGAAGGTCAGTGACATGATAGTACGGGATTTGTTTTGGAATTCAAGTTTAGTATCTTGTGTGTTTCTCTTCTGTGATTTATCTCTCTCTCTCTCTCTCTCTCTCTCTCTCTCTCTCTCTCTCTCTCTCTCTCTCTACATATATATATATATCTTTCTTAGTTTACATGAGAATGAGTGTAAAAGTGTTTCATGTCCTTTATCTACCAAGAAAAGCATAGAGCCTCTGCAAATTAACCTGCTTCATATTTTCCCACAAAGACAATAAGAAAATGAAATGCTGCCAAGAAAGTTTTTGTTCGAAGAGACTGAAATGATTTGGTCCTTTTGTAAGGTATGACAAATCATTATTAAGGGTTGGTGTCCATTAATCATAGTTCTGTTCTGTCTGTTCTTCTTATTATACTCTTTCCCTTATTTGGTAACTTGTTATCCTTTCACTTGGGTCCTTTCTTTGCATCATTTGTTTCAACCACCATTTATTGTGTAATGGAAAATGTTAAAAATAAAGTGACTATTGGTAGTATTGAAAAATGTATAAAAATATATATATAAGTATTTTGGAATATGTGAAAAATATATTGAGATTAAAAATATTTTTTGACATTTTGTATTCTTTTATTGACAACCTTTAGAATTGTTATTAATAGGGCCCTTGTATAATTTATATCATGCTTTCCAACTGCACAAGAGACTCCAAGTTAAATTCCAACCTTGGATTCACAGAAGCTATAACTTCATTGACAGAAACTACAAAATACAAATGAATACAGAACACCCATTAAGCCATAGAAATCAATTTTGCAATCAGAATGAAACATTGTGGCATCGAACAAGTCCTAATTTACCTTGACTTGTCGTTGCAGTGACTGCACAGTTAATAATTTCATCAAGCATAAGTGCTTTTCCATTCACCTTCGAATACAATGGAAAAATTTCCAAGGCCAAGAGTTAGTCATACCCATAAGGGCAAGAGACAATGACCCTGGAGAGGCCACTATTGCACTAGAGACGCTCTAAAATAAATTTCTATTTAATCCATAACTAGATGACTATTGACCTGGTTGCATGACTTTTTTTTCTTTGAACAGAAATAAAAGCATAACATTAAACGAAAGCACATAATTATAACAAGTTATACAAAAAAGGACCTTTCAAATCAAAATCCAATACAGAGCTCAAACAAGAAATGACATGAGAAAAGGTACATTCATTGTACGAAGTAGCAAATTTAGCTAAGTTGTGTAATTTATTTTTTGCCACATGTTAAGATGCCAGTAAGTTGGTATAATTAGATTATTACAGGAGACCGATACTATTCCATTGAGTCAAACCAGAGATTGTATGTCACTGGCACCTAACTATCACCCTACTGACAGTTACATGCCACATGTTAAGATTTTAATAAGTCAGTATAATTAGATTATTACAGTAGACCAATGTTATTCCATTTACTCAAACCTGAACTGTCCCCCTAATGACAATTAGATGCCACATGTCAAGATTTTAGTAAGTTAGTATAATTAGATTATTACAGCAGACCAACGTTACTCCATTTATTTAAACCTGAAATCTCATCTCACTGGTACCTAAATGTCCCCTTCGTAACCACTTGGGCTACAACCTAAGCCTACTTAGCAAGGGAGACTACAACTTGATTTCCTTCTATATACACAATTCAGTCAGATGGAGGCAATCATGAAGAAAGTTGCTTCTCTCATCTCTGTGTTTGGTGCCTACAAAAATGAATAATAGTTTGGAGTGAATTAGATTCTACTATGAGTTTGCAAAAATCATTTTGCAAACCATGAATTAATCCTATGCAAAAGGCCCATAATGATGAACTATCAATATTAAGTGAAGAGTGGTTATATATTTGAAAAGATTAATCATTTGATTTTTTGTAAAAAGCCACCCTTGAATTAGGATTGTTCTTTACTTGTGCTTAGGATGCTCAACAATAGTCCTAGGCAAAACCTTCTTCCTCGAAATTATTAACGACCCTCTCACCAACCGTTGACTATATTAGTTGTACTACAATCCATGTATCAACTGTAGATGTGGAAATTATTATCTTGAGAGAATGTTTTGAACAAAAATAATTGTTGTTTAACAAAATAAAAAGAAATAGAAATAGAAAAATTGAACAAACGGGTAAATGATAAGACCTTTCAAAGCCATAATCATGATAAATATAAAAAGAATGCTTCAATGTTATGTATGATCTGATAATTTTCACTCCATATGTAGATTCACATAATAATTAATATATAAGATTCAACATATTTTAAAAAATTAACCTAGCTCTGAGTGAGCAAGCCAACTACTGATATTTAAATACATTTTCCTTGCTTGGCAGCCCTCTAAGTGTCTATCTATCTTAGTTGGCTCTTCCCCAAGGTGGTCTACGACCAAATAAGAGAGAAAATTAGATATTTTAAACATCTGGTTCTTCCTGTAATCTAAGATGACAATTATCGAAGAGCGTATTAATTATTTTTTAGATATTAGGCTCATACATAACACATGATGTTTATTATCTAAACATACATAAAAAGTGAAGAAATTTTTTTGATAATTTTCCTACAAATAAAAATTATTTGGAGTTGGAGGCAGGAATTACAGCAACAACATAATTTTTATGAAGGCAGACTTTACTTTCTAGTGAACAATCTCAAATTAGCTGCCAAGAAGTAATGTTGGTGCCAACTAGAATTTGTGAGGACAAAGAGAAAAACCATTTTAAATTTAAAGCAACCAACAAATTCTTAGCCATGGATTTGAATCAAACAAGCAATGAGCAAATTTTCCAGCAAAGTGAAACAAAAGGATAAAGGTAATGGAATCCAAGAACAAAGTGCAAGAAATGGGCCTTTATTGATAAAAGCTTTTTTTCATCAAGGAATAATCATCACAACATATGTGCTAAAAAGAGGGCATTCCACTAAAACAATACATGTATATGCATGTATTTTGTGGAGTCGATAAATTGTAAACCCTGATTTAGGTTTCTTTTAGGAAGATGGTTAAAAGTCAAAAACTAACTTTTAATCTATTTTGGGTCATATTATCTCTCTATCTTTTTACACATTTTTTTTTTTTTTAAAAAAGTCAAAAAAAAAAAAAACAAAAAATTAACTTTTAACTAACTTCTCGAAACAACCCTTAATCATAACAACTTATTTCAAATGTTTTGGTGCCTCCAATGAATCAAGCAAGTTAGGGCTTGGCAAAATTGACTTAATAATATAGGCAACTTAACAATTCACCCAACGGCCATCAAAAAAATTTGAAAATTGCTTCATGTCAAAAGGTCAAGTTTTTTTTTCAACGGAAAAAAATGATGTTCTGAGATGTCATCATGGTATCCGTGGGCCTAGATCCCGGGATAATCGATTGCCGACCTAATTTAACTCAACCCATAAAAAGGGACCTACTACCAAAACACAGTGAAATTCATCAACCACCCCTTAAGAGTAAAGAGTTACAATTATGATCACTTTCTACATTTTGTACCCACTATAGCATTTACTGCCATAAAGCAAATGGTATGGGGACTCCCCAATTTTGAGTCGAGCTGAGGGAGTATAGTGTTATTTGTTTGCCCATCTTTCCAAAATTGAGTATTATTTTGCAAATAAAATTTTTCTACAACAATTTTACTAGGAATGGATTTTTTTATTATTTATAATTTTTCATTGGGTAAATTATACAAATAGTCCCTATAGTTTACACAATGCGTCAATTTAGTTCATGCTATTTCAATTTGCTCGATTTTGTCACTTAATTTAATGAATTGTGTCAATAAATAACGGTTGTTATGTTTGGCGGATGTAAAGTCAAACTATGTGTCAATTTGGTCTATGTAGTTTACATAATGTGTCAATTTGAAAATTGATACATTGTGTAGATTTTCCGTCCACCAAACTTAACAACAGTTATTTATTAGACTAAAATAATGCAATCTATTAAATTAAGTGACAAAATCGAGTAAATTAAAAAAAACATGGACCAAATTTACATATCATGTAAACTACAGGAACCATTTGCATAATTTCCCTTTTTTCATTTTAAACTAACATCCATCATCGTGAGTTATAATTTTAAAAAATAATCTTGTTGAGGTTGAAAAAACTGTACATTTTTATTGCTTGCAGATTCATGCAAAATTTATATAAATACCTTAAAGTTACATATTAACAAAATCTTAAATCACTTTTGTTTTTGTATCGTTACATGTGTATATGTGTATATAGAGAGGCCCGTGAGGCGTTGAACAATTGAAGTGAGCTAGAACGCCGGCTGTGGCCCACTCTCCTTTGGGCTTTGGAGTTTGCTCGCTTTGGGCCGCTTCTATTCAAAACCTTAAAATCCCTAAATTCAAAGAGCCCATTTGTTTCATTGATTGACAAAAACAAAAAAGGGACTCATAAAAATAAAAAAGACTCAAGTTGTGTTGAATTATAGTTGTCAATCCTGTTACGTACCATATCCAAGAATTATAGTTGTCAATCATATATCGGTATTTGTCGTTACGTACCATATCCAAGTGAAAACAAAATACAAATAAATTAATACCATTTTTGTCAACTTCACCGGCCAATTTCGTAACCGGATAATAAGGTCAAGTTTGGCAACTCAAAAATAATCCATCTTTTTCTCTTTTTTTTTTTTCTATTACATCACCTCTTTACTTTTTTATACATCTTTTCGTAAAAAGATAAAAAGTACACTTATTTATGTCATTCCTAACAAACCCTAAATATAATTGTAGTCGAATTAAGCGGTATGCAAGCGAAAGTTAGTTTATATATATTTTATAGATATATATTATATCAAATATATTATACGATATACGTTGTTGCCCTAAGAAAATAAAAAAAATATAACTTTTTTTTTTTTTTTTTTTTTGGAACTGAAAAAAAATATAACTTTGGATAGTTAAATTATATGCTTAAATTATTTATTATTAGACAATATTTTTCATACATATATCATATTTTTGCGATAAATCTAAAACGCAGGGCCGACCCTGGGGTGAGGCGACTGAGGCGGTCGCCTCGGGCCCCTAATTTTGAACAAAATTTAAGGCCCCCAATTAGGGGAGTGTATCATGTCATGTTATTTCATAATTATTTTAATATTAGCTCAATTTATCTATTTTTATGTTGTCGTGTGGTGTTATTTTGATTCGTATTCGATTGATGTTTAATGTGAAAACTTTCACTTTTAGTTAAAAATAACTTAACAAGTGTATTGAGAGATTAAAATTTTTCTCATAAGTTGAATTTTATAAAATTTATTTCAACTAAATGAAATTATTCATAGAATGTTTGATTTTAATTCAATTGCATTTTTCTAATTAAAAAAATTGTACCTTATTACTATATATTTTTTATTAGATTGACTCTAAAATAGGCAACAAAAAAATATATATCTTAAATGAAAAAAAGATATTAGCCTTAATTATTATTTTACATACCTTTTTATTTAGTTAGATAGAGTTAAATAAAAGATTAAAAAATTATCATGGCATCCCTTAATGAACATTCAAATATATAATTAATAATTCATATTATTGAGTTGTGTCACAGTTGGATTCGTGTTGAAAATAGTCAACCTTAACTTGTTAATTTTATATATTACTTGAGTTGTGTCGAAAATTCTCATCTTTACCCCCAATTAATTTTTGTTCTTATAGCATTAGTAAGCTAAAAAATAAAGATTCGATTCAACTAATTGAAGTTCAACTATTATATATATATATATATTTGTTATCTAAATTTTGTTAAATTATAATTCAATAGAAATAAATTTTTATCTTTTTTGTTTTATCTAAATAATTTTTATATTTTTTAGATAATGATATATGAAGAGCCTAATTTAAAAATTTCGCCTTAGGCCCCTAATAAGTCAGGGCCGGCCTGCTAAAACGGTACCCGAAAACATATTGGTACCGGTGGATACCGTACCAATTGAGAAAACGATAATTTATCTGGTACGGGATTAACAACTTTGGTTTGAATTATGAATTTGGGTAAAGATTTAAAAATGAAAAGAAAAAAGGTGACTAAAATGTAGTTGTATTTGATTCATATTTTACTTACCATTTCCTTTTCTTTTTTAAAATTTCTATCAAAATTCATGATCCAAACACAATATTACAAGCCAATTCTATTGACTAAATTTATTTATCTAGAAGTCTTACTCATTTTTGTCATCTATCAACATTCTCAAAAGTTGGAATAAAATAAACATTCTAAGACTTACCGATGCATTAAAAAAATATACAAAACTTGTAAATATTTAACTCTATCACACAGACTTGACTCATAATTTATCCTTAAAAAATAAAAAAACTCATTGTTCATATTAGTCATAGCATGAATAACATTGATTTTGATGATTTTGTTTTAATTTATATTTTGATTTAATTGAAGAGTTAAATTGTTTAAAATCTTATAATTAATTTAACATTATAATTCATCCTCATTTTGTCTTATTTATGTTTATTAGAGGCCAAAATTTTAGCTCAAACAAACAAGCAAACAGTAGCAGAAGAAGCATTGTTTTGATTTTGCTTTGATGGATTATAATTAAAAACTTATTGTTTGATTAAATCATTATAATCTATGATTCTCTTAGTGTTTAACATGGGTTAGAGACAAAGGCTGACGTTGATGATATGTACATCATCATCCCATCTCCTTAATAGGAAGAAGAAGATGCGCTTGGCAGACAAAACAAAGCACTGAGCTCTGCTATATATATATATATAGCTCTGATGTGAAGAGCAAAGACAGAGAAGTGAACAACGAACCAAGATATTTTCTTATCATTCATCAATCACATATTTCATCTTCTCTGAGTTATCTAAAGAGGTCTTCATTTGTGTTTCATTCACCCTTCAGAAAACAAACACTGAGCCTAAGCCTTAAGCCTATTTGTCTGTGAGAGCTTATCAAAAAAATCAAAGAGACTTGAGCCAAGAAAATTTCTTTGAATCAATCATTAGTCTCAAACTCATCCTAAGAGTTATCTGAAGTATTCTCCATTCTTGTTTAATTCTTTCTCCTTCAAAATCAGTAACTGAGCCTTATAGCTTCAAGCCCTTTTACTTATGAGAGGTTTATTGATGTATCTTCTGAGCTTCAACATTGTAGAGCTATCTATGAGAGATATTTTTGTAGCTTTCTTTGAAAGCAAAAACACTCAATTCCAATCTTGTAAAAGGTCACTAGCAAGCCTGTAAAGCTATGGAAAATCTGTGGAGGATTGCTCCATATGTATAAGGTTACTAGCACCCCTATGAAGTTAGAAGCTAGTGAAAAATCTCAAGTGAAGCTTGAGGAGTGGATGTAAGCTTGGAAATAATTATAGTCATTGATTATGCTTTATGGCTCATTATTACATAAGGTCCTAAAATCACTACCAAATTAGTAGACAATATTAGTGTGCCCAAAATTGAAGAAGAATTTGATGGACATGACTATAAACTCCTACAAGCTAATGCTAAAGCCAAATTTATCCTTGTGTGTGGATTAGATACAAATAAATACAATAGGATTTCTAGTTGTGTTACAATAAAAGAGATTTGGGATAAACTTAAAATGACCATGATGGAACTAGTCAAGTAAAAGAATTGCTTATTGATATGCTTGTTCATGATTATGAGCTTTTTAAGATGGAATCCTTTGAATATATTTCTGATATGTTTTCTAGATTTACCAACATTATTAGTACTCTAAAATCTTTTGGTAAATCATATACTAATGTTGAGCTTATGAGAAAAATTCTTAGGTCCTTGCCAAAGAAATGAGAAGCTAAGGTTACTGTTATTTAAGAAGCAAATGATCTAACAAAATTAAGTATTGAAGAACTTTTGGGGTCACTCATAGCTCATGAACTTACAATGACGGATGGAAGTAAAAAGAAAACTAAAGGTATTTGAGGAGAAGATGATGAAAATTGCTCCGATGAGGAAGACAACACAAATGAAGCATCTCATCTATGCTTAATGGCAAAAGAAGATGATGAGTTAACCTTTAACTATGAAGAACTTGAAAGTGCTTTCAATGAATTACATGATGAATTTAGAAATGTTAGTGCTGAAAATTCTATGTTAAAGAAATTAGTTACTTCTCTATCAAATGATGTGGATGTATTGAAAATAGAAAATTCTACTTTGAAAAATAATTTTACATCTATTGCCAATGAGAAAAATATTTTGAAAAATAGGTTGAGGATTTAAACAAAATTCTTGAAATTTTTTAAAAAGGAAAAGAAAACCTCAACAAGCTTCTTGGAAATCAAAAATATGTTTTTGATAAAGTAGGCATTGGTTTTATCAAGAAACAAAAGAACATCAAAACTAATTTTGAAAGGGGTCCTTCTAAATTACTTATGAGATTAAATGTTCTTGAGGCTAATCCCGATGGACCCAAGAAAATATAGGTACCAAGAAAGAAATCAAGTTATTTTGTAGGAAATATCTCAAAGAACACCAAGGACTTGAAGAGAAGAAGCACAACAAGAATGTTCAATTTTAAGAACAAAATCAGTCCCTACAAGAAGACAAATGATGAAATGAGAATCACCAAGATAAACATGAGAGGTAATGTATGGGTGAAGATTCCAAAGAGGTAAATGAAGGTATAAACCTCTAACACACCTTTAAGCTTAACTTCTATATATCTTAAGGTGTGATGTATGTTAAATAGATTGAATTTGTTAATTGATTTCATAAAACCTAAAGTTTGCTAAGTTCGCTAAATCATGTTCTACTTGTTTCATTTCAAACCATCATTGAACTCAAAATTGAGATTTACACTATATTGACGAATGCTCATTTATAGATGATTCTTGTATTCATTGACTATGTTATATCTTGTCATCCTTTGTAATGAAAAGAAAAAATGAAAATATTTTTTATGAGCATACTCTTATATTTTTGACATCTTATATATGACTACATACTAATATGCTAATTCTTTTTGAGTCATATCTTTATAGAATCAATTTTGATGATATAACATGTTTTGAGATTGTATACTGACTATATTGTGAAAATTGTGTTTGGTACATCCATGTACACTTGTGATCTCAAAAGTATGCTTAATATGAAAAATTCATGCTCATATGCTTCACATCAAAATATTTGACTGAGTTATGAAATATTTGATTAGATCTCTTGATTAATGAAAAATCATGTTTATTGAATATCATGGCATAGATCTCATGAAATGCTTTGGAGTGATAAATTGCCAAAACTAACTTGCCTATAGCATTCATGTTTTCTTCCACATTGAGTAAAATGTTATATCAAGCTTGAGCATGTAGATTGAACATATTTGATGAAAATGCCTCTTGACAATGTTTGTGTAATAAAATGAGTATGATGCATCACTTTTTGATAGAACAAGGAGCATAAAACTATTTTCTCATGTATAATATGTTATGTACTACAATTTGAAGAATCTGAAAAATAGTATTCTAAACTTTTTACTTGAACTTGGCACCTATTGAATTGTTTCTTATCTTTTGAGTTTGTGATAAGAGGTGATATAGAACAACATTTATTGTGTGCTGTATTTTTCATAAGTATAAAAGTGATTGTTTTATGATTGCAATTTTTGCACAATATCACCAAAGAAAAGGGAAGCACTAACTTAGGGAGAGAAATAATTATGTTAAACCCAATTAAGATGTACTCCTCATGAAAGGAAATTGAAGTCTGAGAAAGTTTTCAACTCTTGAACCAAAGGTATGCCTCCTACACACTCTTGAGCTTTTGAGGTAAAATTTATATGTTCTCTCATATTCTTTGAGCTAATATTTTCATCACAATGATGTGAAAGGGATTGATTATTCATGGAATTTAAATATGCATCATATGATTTGTAATGAATATTTTTTGATGTTAAATGAAGATAAATTTTGCTTTTGCCTAAAATCATGCATACGCTTAAATATGTGCTATATATTGATTTCATGATTTTCTAGACATATGACACTACAAGAAATTGTATTTTTCGCAACGCAACAAAATATGTTACTAAAAGGGAAAACTCGTCGGCAAAAAGTTTCGCCGACACACGGAGCTACGTGGGCAACCCGTAGGTAAAAGTGAGTCAGCAAAGCTTTTTCCCAAGGAAATTATCATTGTGTTGGTAAAAGTAATGCATTTAGTGACAAACATAGTCGTCGGTAAAAGCCTTCATACATCGTCAGCAATTTTCCTTGAGTCGGTAAAAGTAGTTCAAATATGATGATTGTATGGCACTTTTCCCGACACAAATTCGCGTTAGCAAAAAATATAATTTTAGCAACACAATATGAGTCGACAAAAGTAAACTTTTGGCAACACATTTACCAACGAGTTATTTGTTGAGAAAGCTTTATTTTTTGGCAATAAGAAATTTGCATCGACAAAAATAATTAAAAAGCATTTATATTTTTTATAAGATTTATTTTACCGACAATTGATTGTGTCGCTAAAAATGCAAAAATCGCTAGCATATATATATTACACATATGACAATAATTTTCTACAAAATGCTCCTGTTATAGCACTAGCACCTGAATAGAATACTAGTTGTAAATTCAACTTCTTTGGCAGTAACAACACAGTTTTACAGTAACAAAAAGTATTACAACCATATCACCATTACTTAACACAACTACTAACCAAAAATTATAGTATAATCTCCTACATAACCCGTAGGAGTAGGTAATAAACTAATGGATATAGTAGCAGCAACATCAAAGAGGAATGTATACAAAAAGTATTGAAAACTGTAGGATGATCCACTTCACTGACACAGCATGGCAAAAAAAAGTTCCAACCACCACCAAACTTCAAAGCCAAACCATTGAACATCAAAATGACCAAAGAGCATCAAGTAACCCTGTCCATTATGAAGCAACAGATAAGTATTACCAAAAAGATACAGTTAAAACCAATCATAAAGCAACAAGAAGAGCATTTTTTTTTTTTTGGGGGGTAAGTAAGTTATAAATTAAAACGAAAAAATATACATATTTACTTATCAATGAATATACAGATATATTTATCAATGAATATAAAAATTTATCCTGCAAACAAAAGTGATAGGCTATGAAATTGTCCCGTCCATTATGAAACAGCAGATAAGTATTACCAAGAAGATATAGGTAAAACCAATCATAAAGCAAAAAGAAGAGCATTTTTTTTTTTTTTTTTGGGTAAGTAAGTTACAAATTAAAACGAAAAAATATACAGATTTACTTATCAATGAATATATAGATATACTTATCAATGAATATAAAAATTTATCTTGCAAAAAAAAGTGATAGGCTATGAAATTGTAGCATCCCAAAGCACAAAATAATAGAACAAAGGTGACCTAAATTAAAGGTAAAAAAGAAACTAAGCAAAAAGTAGCAAAATATGTTAAATAGATGAAAATCTGAATTACTAACTTTAACCCTGTAACTTCCTCTCATGGAGTGGAAAAAGACACCACTCAAGCTTAGAGAGTGGAAAAAGACACCTCTTAAAGTAATAAAGCCTTATTTGTACTTCCTAACAATTTCGGAAAGGAGAAAGTTGGTCAAATATAAATAGTGAAAAATGGCATTTGGAACCAAACAACCAATCGCTAGTAAGTTTCATAACATTGCACCACTTCATTATCTATACATTTCAATATTTGAGAATTCTCAACAAATTTAATACTAATGCAATAAACCAGCACATATTGATTCTTTTCAATTAAGTCTTGACAGAGAACTAGGCCCTACAAAAGGTGATCCTTCAATCAAGTAACTGATTACTTCATGTTTCAAGTAAAATGTTAACAGTGTCGTAAATTCTTAAGCAGAATAAAAAGTAGCACAATTAAGGAAAAAGAAGGATGGCTTGTCAAGGACTAAGTAAAATGGTTTATATATAATGTAACTAACAAAAAGGCATCAAGGACTAAGTAAAATGGTTTATATATAATGTAACTAACAAAAAGGCAGCAATGACAACAATGGGATACTGAGTAAATTTAGATTTAGAAACATAATGAATATTTCATTAACTGGTTAACTAATCATGAATTCATGCAACAAAAAATGTCTAAGAAATTAATTCATAAGTTATTTCATAATCCTACCATTGCACAATTAATTTCAATTCCATGTATACAATGTATTCAGAAGCAACAAAAACATGAAGAATGCATCAAAATATAATATTTTGAAGAAGTATATTTAAAACAGAAAGACCATTACTTTCATGCACTTAAACTTGAAGCTGAGTTATTGTATACTTTCAAGTTTGGATACAGTTAACACAAACAATAGTTAACTGCAGAGCTTCTCTAGCGAATTTGCTATCACTTGGCTACTGATGAAAGATGTAGATTCAGTGAATGTCATTAACCAAAACAAGTCATTCAATGTATCTTGCCTGTACACTAGCTACAAAGAAATACATGTTTAGGATCAAGAACAGGACTGATCAGTTTCATGTAATAGAGTTTCCAAAAGCAAACATGCTACCAATGTCTAATCCAAAATTGAAAACTGGTTTTTTAACACAAACCTTGTCATGCTTAACTACCATCCATGTCTTAAAACTAAATGAAAATATAGAACTGGCAAGTGAGAGACAGATACTTGTTAACCAGACACTTGGATGTGCAATAATTCTCTTCCACACGCCAACAATGAGGTGCAGCATGCAAAATATCAAACAAACTTTCTTTTGACCTCTGCATTAAATAATAAATTGCACTATAACTTAGTAGAAAAAACAAAACCATGAATATGGATACAATTTAGTAGTTTACTATGCCTTGCAACCCCCAAATTAGAAAGCATTTCAATAGATATAGCACTCAATGAAGCGATCATACTGTAATCAGTAAAGCAAGAAACACTAAAAGACAAGTTGTGTAGTAGTAGCACACATAATAACTCTATAACTTATCAGTAGAAGCAACATGCACGAATGCTAATGAGAAGGTTATCAACTTATTATGTTGAAATAACAACACAAAAGAACCTGTGCAATCTTCTTGGCAAGGCAGAATTGCATACAAACAGAGTACATAGTCCAGAAGTATATTTAATTAGTTTCAAACAAACTATCATGCATTTTGAAATCATTGCCATGCCATTTTCGTGAATATCTTGATGTTATCACCTACTTATTCACCGATTACTCCTAATATTGTGAATAATGTCTAAATAACCTGAAATTTTCCAAAAAATACAGAAAATGTTTTGTTTGCTTCACAATTCAAATAAACCATCTCATTGATTTTGTTATTCCTAGGTGTATGCATTTGCAAGAATGAAGTATATATGTATTAGACCATAAACCTATTAACTTTGCATCAAACAAAAAATAAAAATAACAGAAGAAGAAACAAGAAACCACAGGCAACAACAATATGCACTTACATTAGATCAGAAAGCACGCCTAAGAAAGTACCAAGGAAGAGAGCAGCTGCATAACCAACACACAGAGACAACACCATTTGCACCCTACCAACACCATAATATGACAACTCATACTCTCTAAACACTGACCACAGCCTTTCTATTACTGAGAGAAACATAGAGCAGGGGAAAAAAAAAAGATAATCAGAAACTGATTAACAACTAAAGCAAGATCAAAATCTAGGCTTTTAGCTTAATAACAAGTATTTGAGCTTTTAATTCTTAAAATCTCAAGTTTTCTTTCTCTTTTTTTCATTATTTTTCTCATCAACCAAACTGAATGGCACTCTAAAGAAACGTACAATACAGACCTGAAGAGAGAGAATAGAGGAGAAGAAAAACTTATCTGGAAACGAAAGAGCGAAGAGGAAGAGAGTGATTGAATGGAGTGTGAGTGAGAGTTCTGTTGGAATTCGATAAGAGGTGAGGTAGACAGAAGATTGAGAGAGAGTAGGATACTAATATGAATACATATAGCGTCTGATTCGGTTCCCATGTGTTGGTCACGATGGTTACTCCTATTGTTTAGGAAGAGAGAAAATGAGGGGAAATTTTCCAAATCCCAAAACCCTAGCTTGGGAAATCGTACTAGTGATTGCAGAAAGAGAGAAGGATTGATTGATTGAATATCTAAACTGACAATCGTGTTTAATTTGTTACATGCATTTGAACTTGTGAGAAGAAGCTCTGCAGTTAACTATTGTTGCGGGCTACTCTTAAAATTTTAAAAATTATTTATGAACTCTTAAAAGATAAAATTATACAAAAATAATAATAAGTGTTTTTTAATTTTTCATCAAATTTTTTTTTAGTTTTTCACAAGAAAAAAAATATAAAACAAGTTTCTAAAAATAAAATTGAACATATTTTAATTGATAATCTAACATTCTTTGAAAAAGTTTAGATTATCTCAAATTAGTCATCTCAACTTAAGAGTGTGTTTGGCCTTGATGGGTTCATTTTGTGATCTAATTCGATGATCACTTTAATTTTACAATTCAATAGCTAGAATATTCAAAATTCTTTGAAAAGTTATAATAAAAACACAAATCACTAAATCACCTCATTTCACTAATAAAACTTTTATCGATGAATAGTGTTATCGTCGCTAAATGTTTAACTCTTTGCCCATGCCAACTTGTCGTCGCCAAAAGTAAGCACACTAATAGTAACGCTTATTGTGTTGCTAAAAAATAAATTTCGCAGCTAAAATTTTTGAAATTTTGGCGCCAGCCAATAATTTTAGCCCCTAGTGAATGTTATGCTTTTTTAGCGACAATAGTAAATTGCATCGGGTAAAGGTCTACTCTTACCAACGATATTGATCATTGTGTCGCCAAAAATATAGTTTTGCCTATGAAAAATTAACGTCGTTGCCAAACGTCGTTGCCAAAAGTGCAATTTCTTGTAGTAATATATGTTGGACATGCTTCTTTAGCAAAATTACCTTAGCTCCATGAGATCATAATGAGTTTAAGCTATTATGAGCTATAATTGGTATTCTGCATAATGCTTGTACTATGATTGTTAAATCTTCTAGATTGCTTGTTAGCATCCTATTGGCATCACTGGGGGAGAAACAATTTTGTTTTGAGCTTTGTGGGAAGTGATTTGGAAATACTCTTCAGATCCTGGGAGACGCTCTTGATCCTCAGCTAGTCACCTGTAAAAGCACCAACACTCCGGTCGGGGTGCCAGGATTAGCACTCCGACGGGCAAGTCAGTCTCAATGGTCAAGAAAGCTTGTTCACTAAGTTAAGTGGAGTTATTCTTACATACATTTCCAAGAACGCTGCTTCTATATTTATATCTGTTCTTTTTGGATCTCGGGGCCTGGACCTACTTTTCAATCATTACCCGTTCTTCTATTCGGCTTTGAGGATCCTTTCTTAATCGGCCTACGTATTGTATTCGACCCATCCTAATCATGCAGGATACAGCCAGTTACTGTTAATACTATAATATACCCCTTCCGATTTAGCCACATATTCGGGTCCCACAATTGCCCCCCGAACTCTCCATTGACGGTAGTTAATCGGCGTGTTTGGTCTAGAATTCGAAAAGCTTATCATTGATCAGGCGGCCTCGCGTTCCCCAAGACAGATGTCAGAAGATGTCAGGAGGCGCACGCCTTTTCGTTTATCATTATACTTTCCCGCCCTATTCATGCGTCTTTCGCATTTATTGCGATTTGAAACTTCAGTCCTTTTGGATACACATTTCGTTGATCATCTGATACGTTTGGACCGCCAGCGCGCATCTCCCCTCGCACTCATATTTTCTGCAACTTTCGTCCGTCTATCTTCGTCTCATCTGCTCTTCGTAAGTCTTCTTCTCCTTTCTTTGTAGTCCTATTCTCTATTTATTGTTCTTACTTTCGGCGAATCCTTGGGTCCCCGTTGAAATGGCTAAACATTTGAAAGACCTCCTTTCTGAGAGTCGCATTTCCGAATTCCGGCGACATTTTTCCATTCCCGATGACGTTCATTTGTCCCTTGTAACGGACAGTTCTCTAGATATGGAGAGAGAGGATCAGAATACGATCGTATTCCCCTCCTGTCCATTGCGGAGGGCGGAGTTCGTTTCCCCCTACATCCATTGCTTAAGGCCGTCCTTTGCTATTGGAGTCTGATTCCTTCTCAACCCAATGTAAATTTCTTTCGAATCATTATGGGGATTATAGAATTGAATCGACGCCTTAGGATCAATCTCGGAATTCCGGCCATTCGGCACTGCTATGCTTTAGCCAAATCCTCCGGTCGGCTGGGGCGGTACTTCCTTAGGGCCAAGGATACTGACCGTCATTTGGTGACTATGCTTGCCAGTTCTGGTAAGAGGGTTGACGATGTAATGGTCAATGTCCGAGGTAATTGGGAGTTCGCTAAGGGCGAAGATCGCCTAGACCCCATTCCCAGACATAAGGGTGATCCAGGTTGCCAAGTAGTATCTTATGTTTGTTGATCTGTCTTTTAATCGGCTCTCTTTCCTTAATCTCTCATCTTTTGCAGGTAATAAATTGAAGAAGATTCTGACTTCTGTTGACGACGCGGTCCTCAAGGACATTAAGATTGCACTCAACTACTTCGGCCGCCAAAACGTGCAAAAACAAGGGAGCGCCGCCCATATTTTACTTCGGTACGAACCGACTTATACCACGTTCTCGGCTGCGGACAACATTCCGATTCCATCCGGCGATCAGAACCTCTCGGCTCTTATCTTCCCCAGCTACAAGAACCTTCGGCAAATTGGTCTTGAAGCTTCTAATTCGGGGCAAGACGCAGAGCCGGTGATAGTAGTTGCCGATCCGGCCAGAGAACTCACTGAGGAGGCCGAAGAGGTCGACGAGGCCGTGCGTTCGGCGTTTGAGGCTGCCGGACTCAACCAGCCTTCCTCTCCATCCGCTTCGAGTCGGGCAGAGTTCTCTTCCGAAGATATTTTCGCGAATTTGGGAGATCTTCCCGGCGACTTCTTCGAAGGTATGGCAAAGGAAAGCCTTACGCAAATGGCGCGTAAGAGAAATGCCGAGCGAATGGCTGCTCGAAAAAAGGCTGAGGCCGCCAAATCTGATGCCAGCTTGGCCAAGGCCTCTATACCCATTATTGAAGGAACGGCTCAGGTTACACCGGTTGGCACGGAAAAAGTGAACAGCAGGCCGGTGAAGAACGGCTGATTCCGGAGGAGCGCAGCCAAAAACGTGGCGCTGAGGAGGAGGCTAGTTCAGAAATTAGCCCTGCTGACAAACGGCCTCGCCTCGAAGAATCGGACGTGGTTGCTCCTTTCGTAATTCAGCCAAAGATCAGAGATACGCCGATTTCTTCCAACGCTTCGGCCATTGAGGATCCGGCCGTTGCATTGAGCCTGGCGGCCTCAATTTCCTTGTCGGCGGACAATGCGGCCTTTTGCGCCACGCCGGATATTTTGGCCGTAGCCCTGTCTGCGCAGTCGGCACTTCTGGTAGGTATTAAATTCGCTTGAATCCATTTTTACAAGGGTATCTGACGATCACTTGTTTTTGCAGACCGTCGGCAGGATCGCCGACTTAGGCCGCCGCCTGCACGATGCTCTTGGCAGAATTGACCATTTGCAAACAGAAGTGGACGGTCAGAAGAGTAGGGTCGAGTTTGAGAAAATGAGAGCCGCAATGGAGAGCGCACGAGCCGAAGCGGAGAAGGAGAGGGCTCGCACTGCTGAACAGCTTCGTTCTGATGCTGAGGCTAGAGCGAGTGCGAGTGAGGAGTCGCTCAAGCTCTCTAAAGATGAACTTGTCGAGGCGAAGACTCAGTTAGAGGAGCTCAAGGCGGCCCAGGAGAAAGCCGAATCGGAGGCTTTTGAGGCAGGAAAAAGAGCCGCCTTTACGGAATATGTTGATGAAGTTCCCAAATTTGAGAATCGGGGGTTCAAACACGGGTGGCTCAAAGCCCTTGCTGCCGCTGGGGTTACGATGGCTGTGCCAATTCCTTACGAGCAAGTAGATGTTGAGCCACTTGAATCCGACACCGATAAGTGATTTGGGAGGCGTTTCCAAATTTATTAAGTTTTTTTATTTTTGTGTAAGTTTTTGATATTTGTTTGGTAGAGTTTTGTTGGTTCAGGGTAGTTTTCATGTATAAATTGGTTGCTATCTTGTACGCAATTTATTAATGAAAATTTCCTTGTAATTTCACTTCTACTCGTACACAATTTGTGTGGTTATGTTAATGAAACATTGTGATGTCTTTCGTTATTTTGCGTAAAATTGTTGCTGAGTTTCAGCTTTTAGAGGTTGAATATCCAGTGGCAATATTGATTCGTCCTTCACATGCCGACTGGATTAGAATTATGAAGAGTCGATTCATGAGCCAGCTGGGGTACTTGAGCCGAGTATATTAATGAATCTGCCCTTGCCCCAGGCGGTTCCTGAAGAGGTTTGAGGAATCGATTCGATTCGTGAGCCGGCTGGGGTACTTGAGCCGTATATATTGAGGAATATATGAGCCAGCTGGGGTACTTAAGCCGTATATATTGATGAATCTGCCCTTGCCCCAGGCGGTTCCTGAAGAGGTCTGAAGAATCGATTCAATTCGAGAGCCGGCTGGGGTACTTGAGCCATATATATTGATGAATCTACCCTTGCCCCAGGCGGTTCCTGAAGGATAGATTGATGAATCTGCCCTTGCCCCAGGCGGTTCCTAAAGAGGTTTGAAGAATCGATTCGTGAGCCGGTTGGGGTACTTGATGGTAAAATCGTGCCCCTGCCGTCGACTCAGTCGGCGACAGGCGATTCAGGCTCTTCAATTAATGAGAGTGCCTCGATCGTGCTGCCTCTATGAAGGGTAAGTGAACAAAGGTACATCCTTTATGATCTTGGCAAACAACTGACTTGAGCTCTTGCAAGAAGACTGATTGCGCGAATGTCGAACCGACTCTTCTTTAACAGTAAAGGGGAAGCGAAGACCCTAGCTGAGCTGGGCGGAGATATGAATCGAGGTGGTGAACCCTCGCGCTCAGGAAGTAGGAGTTCTAGGGGTCGCGAGAGGCGTCAGTCTTCTCGACGTCGCAGCAGATCGCCCAGGCGAGACAAGCAGTCGCAGGGTAAATCTCCACAGTCCCAAGTCGAGAGGAGGTCTGACGCGAATCCGTGCCCATTAAGCTTTGCGGTATTTGTGAAGAATAGACCCATGACGGAGGCGGACTCGATCGTTCGAGACCTAGACGTAGCGGTCGACTTTGCCCGACAAATATTTCCTCCTAAGGTTCAGCAATCAATGCTGGGTCGACAGGACTACGAGGTGTTTTGCGAGGGCATTCACGGCGCGGTGAAGGGGCTTTACACTGCTTACGAAGTCGGCATGCGACTGCGCGCTGCCAGTCAAGAGATGAAGAAGAAGGAAGAAGAACGTATTCGAAGTTTGGAAGCCCGCGTGGAGGCGGCCGAGCGGGAACTAAGGAAGACCAAGGCGGCTCAGGCACAATCCACCGCGCACGCGAACCCAATTGTGGAAGAGAGGGTTACTAGTTGGCTTATCAGCTCCGCACTTGCCGATCGAGAGACGGCAAGTATGTTCGCAATAGAGAGCGCGAAGGGGAGGGCCTATGAGAAAGGTTTCCATGAGGGCCGAAAAGTGGGAATCGAGAAAACCAGGGAAAAATTGGCCGAAGAAGTGTGCCGATGTGAAAACCGTGGGTTTAGGCACGGTTGGATCAAGGCATCTCAAGCCGCAGAAGCTCTACGAGCGTCGGGAATTGATTCGGCATCACCACGCTACAGGAATAAAGATTTTCCGTTTTCTGCTTTCGAAGTTGAGAAGAGTGAGGATGAGGGTGACGCTGTATGAGTTTAATAGTTGTAAGATTGGAACACAGGGCGCGTTTGAAACTATGTAACTTGTTGTTTTATTGAATAAAGAACGTTTCATTATAAATGTTTCGTTGTCATTCATATTCGGCATATGTGTATTTCGTGTTGCTTAAATGTTTGAATGAATGTCTAAATACTGTCCGACCCAGGTAGCTGTTAACTGTCCGGCGGTACGTGGGCTTATCGGCAGGATCTGCACATGGGCAGGATCGACACATTCGTGATGACTTTTTAAGGTTTTATTGAGGCTATTTCAACGGCCATTTATCTTTGACTTGGGTCAGCGCATTGATGCTTGGCCAGTTGGATTAGTAGGCTGGTCGAGGGCGATCGGCATGTGAAGACTTGGCCGACCGGTTTAATTAATCTATTTCGCTTTGGCCCAGCCAATGCGCGTTTCGGCCAGCCGTCGGGATGGCGGTCGTGGCGAATGTCAATCGATGCTCGTCTTATTCAGCCAATGCGTTTTTTGGCGTTAATAAAATTTTCTTGGGATTGGGACCTCGAGATCGCGTTCATTGCTGAGAATAAAAGGAGTAGGCGCTTCGCACCAATAATCCCACTTGACTCATCATTCCTTGTATGGGATGGTGATTTTGGTTACAGAGGCTCAAACTTCGGTCAAGTTTGGTATTGAGATGGTTTGCAGCAGAAAACCTACCTGTGAGGGAGTTAGGTCATCCAAAGAGCTTGAGATCTGTGAGTCTCCAAGTCGTCGAAGCAAATCACCCCGAATGGAGAGTCAACAACTGTCAAGTTCATTCTTCCTTGTCCTGGATCTTTGCCTTGACATTGTCAATGGTGTCAGGGGAAGTTTGGCGCTATGCAAGTCGTGGGCTTAAACGTAACTGGTTCAAGGTATTGCACGCCGTGGAGGGGTTTAGGGCAACGGTCGTCGATCCGGCGAAGCTGCTTTACCGACGCGTTTTGTTCCTTTTTTGCTTTCGATATTGTAATGCTCGAATGGGGGTTGTGTTTATGTAGCAACTGTTTAATCAAATAAATGGTTTTATTTTAAAAATATTTGCGTGTTATTCTGAATTTTGCTTGTGTACTAAAGCACATTACTTCGAATGTATGATTTGTTCTAGCGTGTTGCATAGGATCAATTATCAATATCTTTTGTTCGTGCCAACGTTTGCTCCGAATTCGGAGACGTAATTAGCGCTTAGCACTGTAGACCGATTAGTATGGCCGAATGGATTAATGCAATAATCCTTTGAAACACTAAAGCGGGCTCCATATTTAGAGGCTTGAACCCGGGGCCCATTCGGCCTTAAGGAGACTGAATCGGCCCTAAGGCGTCATGCGCCGAAGGGGGCTCCGAATTCGGAGACTTAATCGGCCCTAAGGCGTCATGCGCCAAAGGGGGCTCCGAATTCGGAGACTTGATTTGGCCGATCGTGATATCCACGAAGGGTGCTCCGAATCCGGAGACTTAATCGGCCCTAAGGCGTCATGCGCCGAAGGGGGCTCCGAATTCGGAGACTTAATCGGCCCTAAGGCGTCATGCGCCAAAGGGGGCTCCGAATTCGGAGACTTGATTTGGCCGATCGTGATATCCACGAAGGGCGCTCCGAATCCGGAGACTTAATCGGCCCTAAGGCGTCATGCGCTGAAGGGGGCTCCGAATTCGGAGACTTAATCAGCCCTAAGGCGTCATGGGCCAAAGGGGGCTCCGAATTCGGAGACTTGATTTGGCCGATCGTGATATCCACGAAGGGCGCTCAGAATCCGGAGACTTGATTTGGCCGATCGTGATATCCACGAAGGGCGCTCCGAATCCGGAGACTTAATCGGCCCTAAGGCGTCATGTGCCAAAAGGGGCTCCGATTTCGGAGACTTGATTTGGCCGATCGTGATATCCACGAAGGGCGCTCAGAATCCAGAGACTTGATTTGGCCAATCGTGATATCCACGAAGGGCGCTCCGAATCCGGAGACTTAATCGGCCCTAAGGCGTCATGCGCCGAAGGGGGCTCCGAATTCGGAGACTTAATCGGCTCTAAGGCGTCATGCGCCAAAGGGGGCTCCGAATTTGGAGACTTGATTTGGCCGATCGTGATATCCACGAAGGGCGCTCTGAATCCGGAGACTTAATCGGCCTTAAGGCGTCATGCGCCAAAGGGGGCTCTGAATTCGGAGACTTGATTTGGCCGATCGTGATATCCACGAAGGGCGCTCCGAATCTGGAGACTTGATTTGGCCAATCGTGATATCCATGAAGGGCGCTCCGAATCCAGAGACTTAATCGGCCCTAAGGCGTCATGCGCCAAAGGGGGCTCCGAATTCGGAGACTTGATTTGGCCGATCGTGATATCCACGAAAGGCGCTCCGAATCCGGAGACTTGATTTGGCCAATCCTGGCGAGTGCCCCACTGGGAATTGACATATGATTTTGAGGGACGAGGAAAAATAGTTCGTATTGCAGAGGCGAAATATATTTACAGGTATCAGAGCCCACAGATCGGGTCAGTGATAGGGTTTTCATCAGAACTGAGCTTGTGCCGATTGGGGGGAACCACGTATTTCTTCAATGCCGTGGGTTGTTGGGAAACGCAGGATCTGATGGTAGGTACTTGGGACAGCCTTCATGAGATGTAGCCAGCTTCTTCCCATGATGGCATTATACGGCGAGGGGAGCTTCACGACCAGGAATTCCGCTTCGACCGTTCTGGAACCCGCTCGAACAGGTAATGTGACCTTGCCCAATGGATATTCGGGATTCGTATTAAAACCGAACAGTGGGTGAGGCGCCGGAGATAGATCCGACTCGTTGAGGCCGAGCTTGGTGAAAGCTTGGTAGTACATGACCTCTGAACTACTCCCTGGGTCTATGAGAATTCGTTCAATGACGAACCGGTTTATGCGTAATCCAATGACCAACGGATCGATGTGGGAAGCCGTTGCGTCATTGAGGTCGGAGTCGTTGAAGGCAATTGTCGGAGCTTGTTCAGACCGGTCAGTCGAAATACGGCGCCCCTGCAGAGTTGGATGCGATCGAATTGTGTGCACGGCTGGGGGTGTAGGCAGGCTGTAAATTACATGGATCACGCCAAGTGGGGGAGAGTCCTGCCTCAACACTAATGCCTTGATTGGCTTTCCCTGTTTCACATACTGCTGCAGTCGGCTGTCTTGCACCAGTTCTTCCAGGTGATCTTTTAATGCGTAGCAACTCTCTGTTTCGTGGCCGTGATCTTTGTGATATTCGCACCTCCGGTCCCTTCGTCGTGTATCGGGTGGCCCCACCATCTTTGACGGCCATCTGAAGAATGGAAGGTGTTGGATTTTGGTCATTACCGCGGTGATTGGCTCTGACAGTTCCGTGTACTTTTTGTCGGCGCGCCTCGAGCGTCTACTGTCGACTTGCAATTGTTCATTCGTCGGGTGGGAGCATTGATTAGTCGATCGGCGAGAGTCCCGCCTTTTGTCTCGTTTAGCACGTTGTCGCAGCTCAGGGCTCGGAGGTGGCACGGAACTTATTGGTTAAGCAATTTCAGGAGGTGTCGGTTTGGAGGACACTTGTCTGGCTTTAATCCTCAAGGCATCGTCTTCCACTTTGCAATACTCTTCGACTTTCTTCATCAACGCCCAGACAGTTTTGGGGGGTCTTCTGGTCAGGGAGTTGCGAAGAGCACTGTCGGGATGTAGTCCCATTTTGAAGGCGGTGACGGCCATGAAGTCGTTGCAAGCGTCGTCAACGAGATTGAAGCACTCCCAATATCGCGCCGAATATGCTTTCAGCGTTTCTCCTGGTTGGATTTGCATAGCCCAGAGAGAGTCGGCCTGTTTCGGCTGTACCTCGTTGGTGATGAACCTGGCCCTGAAGGATTTTTGTAATTGATGGAAACTTCTGATCGAAGCTAACTCCAGCTTGTAATACCATCTGACAGCTAATGGCCTCAAGTTGCTGGGGAATATTCGGCACATGAGGGCTTCATTGTCTGCATGCAACGTCATGGCCTGCTTGTAGTGACGTATATGATCAGTGTGGTTTGATTTTCTGTCGTAGAGAGTAAATGATGGGGCATTGAACTTCTTGGGCAGGGCCGCCCTCGCAATTCGTCGGATAAAAGGATCGTGCCGGTCCTCTTCGTCTGAACTGCTTCTTCTGCGCTTGTTCCTTGTGTGTGGACTTTTTTCAGAGGAGTTGGAAGTGTCTGAGCGTCCCTTGTTATGCTCTGTGGATAATGAGTTGGAGTCACTATCGGTTTCCCTTGGTCAGGCTCGAGGTCGTTGTCTACCTGCCCTTAGTGGTCGTTCGGGGTCTTGGCGCGCGGCTTCTTTGGATTTTGCTACTTCCAGGGCCAAATCTTGACGGAGGCGTTCGTTTTCTGCGATCATATTTTCCAGCCTTTGTTCATTCTGTTTAGCTTGTTCTATGATGGCTTGCATCGTCTCCTGCGCTGAAGTCGTTGGCGAGTCAAAATTCAAGGCGCGTCTCACAGCGATGGTTTCTTTCTCGAGCATATTTGCCGGAGTGATTTCGTCTCTCTGTGTAGTCTCGTCGGTGGCTATCAGAGGATCTTGCGTCACGCCTTCCATGGATGTACTTTGAGTATTCCCACAGACAGCGCCAATTGTGGGGAAGTGATTTGGAAATACTCTTCAGATCCTGGGAGACGCTCTTGATCCTCAGCTAGTCACCTGTAAAAGCACCAACACTTCGGTCGGGGGTGCCGGGGTTAGCACTCCGACGGGCAAGTCAGTTTCAATGGTCAAGAAAGCTTGTTCACTAAGTTAAGTGGAGTTATTCTTACATACCTTTCCAAGAACGCTGCTTCTATATTTATATCTGTTCTTTTTGGGACCTCGGGGCCTGGGCCTACTTTTCAATCATTACCCGTTCTTCTATTCGGATTCGAGGATCATTTCTTAATCGGCCTACGTATTGTATTCGGCCCATCCTAATCATGCAGGATACAGCCGGTTACTGTTAATACTATAATATACCCCTTCCGATTTAGCCACATATTCGGCTCCCACAAGCTTCATATATCATATCTTCTATTGCTTTTGTCAAACGAAATAGGGGAAGAATTTCATTAAGTTGAACTTGACTTCTTTTTCATAAATCCCCTCAAATTATATTTTGTTTTTGATATCAAACATATAGGCTTGCACCTTCATTTTATTATTATCTCTTTGCCCATTACAAATGGTATAAGCATAAATTTTCATGATCAATGTACTATTTGTTTCTTCTCTACATTGGTAACTTACATGATATGGATGTGTAGACACCCCATTTTTTACTGCCCTGAAGACTTGGGCGCCACTAATTGATCACTCGATAATGAAAGTTATGTTGTGCAATCGCTCAATTTCTTTAGCAAGAAGAGCTTTTAAATCCCAACCTTACACCCCATTTTGGGCCAAAACTATTTTAGACCTTAAAGCCCTCTCTTTCAAAATATTTTTCCCAAAAGTTTCTACGATGTTCCAAGGCTCACATTTCGTTTAAAAGTTGCACTTTTTGGTAATTTGAGTAAAGACAAAGTGGAAATAAATGGAAGAGGGGTGAACTCTTTGAAAAATCTTTAAAACTTCTTAGTTATAGGTTTGGAGTTGAAGAAAATTGGAGGAGAGGGAAGAAAACTAGTTGGGGAAATGGTTAAGCATGAAACTGTTAAGGGAGAATTGGGCAACCTTCACTAAATCAGGTTTATCTCTTTGTACACTTAGACTTTAGTTGTGAGGCCACCACCATTGGAATTTAGACTCAAGAATCTCCTAAAGCCAAGTCCGGATGAGGGAGATATGGCCATTTGAAGTTAGGCATCAATCTGGTTAAGATAGAAATGAGCAACCTTCACTTAAATAGTCATATCTCTTTGCACACTTAGAATTTAGATGTGAGGCTTCCACCAATGGAAAGTAGACTTCCGGGGCTTCAATTTAGACTTAAGAATAACCTAAAATCGAGTCCAGATGAAAAAGATATGCCTGTTTGAAGCCGGGCTTGGAAGTAGATTTTTTTGTGCTCGGCAGATGGCCGACAGCCACCATTTGTGGATGGCAGGCCACCATTTTTCGCCTGCCAGCCACCACTTTTGGCCGGCCAGCCACCATTACTGGCCTGCCGACCACTAGTACAAAACCCATATATTTTTGCCAGCTGTTTCCACAAAGCTCTAGCTGTTCTTTTTTTGATATTTTCGACTGAGGCTCATCTATTTCTATATATAGATAACCTTCCCTCATTGTTTGAAGGTTAGAAACATTTAGGAGTGAGGAAATAATTTTGAAAAATTCCTCTCTCTTCAATTCACTCTCTCCCTTTCTACTTGTATAGCCTTTGCCTAAAACTCTAAACCAAACCTAGAAAGCTTCTTGCTGAGGTGATGTGAGTTTGAATTTGAGCTATTGAAACACTTGAGAGTGAAATTAGTGGTTTATAACTCAAAGAAGCATTCCTCTTCAAGAGGTATACCTTATCTTGCTTTTGTACCATCTCTACACCACTTGTTTTCCATCTTTTCTTGCTGTTTTTAAGCTCTTTAAAACCTGTATTTTTGGGCTGAAACTTGTGGTTTAAGGCTATTAAAGGTAGAGGGGTTGATAGCCCTTCTTTACACCTTACTTCTAAAGCCTTTGTCCTTGTGTTTCCCACTTTGTTGTCAACTCTTTTTGAGCTTTTTAATACTAAATTTCAGAGTTATTTCAGTGGCTAAAATCATGTTTTGAAGTCCAAAAATGGAGGGGGTAGCCTCCCTTCATTGTGTTTTGTTTACTAGCCTAGCATGCTCTATGTTTTAGCCTATTATTCTAGCTTTTGTTAGCTTAATTTCAGCATGTTTTAGGACTGTATTAGACCTGTTTTAGCACTATTTGTAAGTGTTTGTGGCATTTGAGTTTTGTTTTGCATGTCTGTAGTGTAATTGTCCTCATGAGTTTGGTGTTTTAGGCCTTAGACACCATTTTTTTTGAGTTGATTGCATTTATTTATGGCTTTCCATACTTGTGATCACCCTTAATCACCTCTGCAACCTCCCTCCTTTATTAGCTTTTGTTTTGCTTTGAAAGTGGTTTCAAACTACTTGTTTGTTTAAGCATGAGATTGAAATGTCATGCTTAATGATTTAATCCCTTTGGCTTCATTACCAACGATATGATATCTCTTTCATGCCCAAAGCAACTCTTGGTTTGAACCCTCTTTCCATCAGATGACTTAAATTCACCATTGGACTCAATGAATTAAAGGATGGTTGGTAATTAAAAATGAAGTAATTAAAATGGAAATAAAAGGTGCAAGATAATAAAAAGTATTGTGTTCAATCGGACGTTAATTGAACACATGGAAACTTGAGTCGTTTCATACTCACTAGTGATGAAATGATTCAAGTCTCCAAGGTCATTACTTCCCTTGATCAATTCATGAAAGGGAGGAGGTTTGAGTCTTATTTTGTTGCATCTATTGAAATTGCACACTTTTATTCATAAGCCATCATGCAATGACATTGCTTGAATTGGTGGTTTGTGGACCAAGTTTTGTCTCTTCTTTGATCTGTTCATGATAAGGAGGGGTGAATTGTGCAAACAAACCCTTGAGAATACCCTGTGCATACTCTATCTCCTTCGTGAGAGCGCAATGTTGTAATAACATGTATGTCTTCCAACCCCACGTCTTTCTCCCTTTTATTTACTAACTTACGATGGTTAGTTTAAGGACATCATGTTTTGTTTAGCATACTTCATGTTTGCATCCACTTGTATGGCTTGCATCCACTTGTATTGCATGCACCGAGACTCGGTTCATCATTCTAACTTGCACTGTTAGTTTAAATACTTTTTGAATACGTGCTTATATCACATATTATCAAATTGATTCATATGCCATATTAGTAACCGAGCCTATTAATTGAATATTGCATGCGTTGCATTAGTTATTGATAAGTTAGGAGCATGGATTTTTCTAACTCTTTCACTTTTTTGGCTTGGAGTACTAGGTGAACCTTTACTCGCTTTAGCATATTGCATTGTATGTTAGTGTTGCCATATCTAGCATACTTGCCATAAGGCTAAGTGCTTAAGTGATAAATTGCTTGAATGCTTGTGGATGAAGGCTAATTGCTTGAATTGGAATAATTTGAGTAATGTTTATATGCGATCACTTTTTCAAGTGATACATATTCGAAACAATTTTTCAAAACAAACATGAAATCAAATGTTCTAATTCTTGCAAATTCGTCTATACTTGTGTGTGTGCGCATCACATAGTAATGCTAACCTAATAAATTGGAACAAGAGCATATAATACACATAAGATTCATATCATGATTCGCAAAGGCCAATCTTTGATCGAGTGAGCAGGGGGTGCTCAATTCATGACCTTCCCCTCTCGTACCTAAGTTCCTGAACCGAGACAATCTTGGTGATTACGGACACGTGGCCTTTGGCACGAGTCATGGGTTTCCTAAATTTTTCAAAAAAATATTTAGGTGGTGACTCTGTATCTGGCAAAGCAGTCCATTTTTAGCAATTTGATTCAAAATTAATTTTCCAAAAGATTTGCCGGATTAGGACTCTTTGGTGTTTATCTATTTCACATTGCACTTGTGGAATCAGATTCAGAACCGCGGGAGTCCGATACTGTAGGGCTTATTCGACTTTCGAAAGGAAGCACGAAAAGTCGAGCTACAGGATGATTATTTGTACTATAATGAGACTTGTCATTTTCTCATCATCCTATATTGTTGAGTAGTGGCAAATTCCCTCATTGTTCTTGATTATGTTGATAATGTCATAGAGGGTGAAAGAGTTAATTGTTTTGGTATCTTTATTTTTGTTACCTTAATTCTTACAAACGTGATCTTTGAGCTTATTAGTTGTTGATAATGTAAGAGTAAGATGTTTTTCTCAAGGGGAGAGTGACTTGAACATTAGCTCCATATTTAGTTTTTGATAAAGTCACAGGGGAAGAGATTGGATGTTTTTTAATATGAATGTTACTTTGTCAGGGAGAGAAAATTAGAGGAGAGCATACCTTGAGGGGGAGTTGTTCTTCACTTCAAACAAATCAAAACATCTTTGTCTGCCATCATCAAAATGGGGGAGATTGTTAATCATAGCATGAATAACATTGATTTTGATGATTTTGTTTTGATTTATTGAAGAGTTAAATTGTTTAAAATCTTATAATTAATTTAACATCATAATTTACCCTCATTTTGTCTTATTTATGTTTATTAGAGACCAAAATTTCAGCTCAAACAAGCAAGAACCAAGTAGCAAATAGCAGCAGCAGCAGTAGAAGCATTGTTTTTATTTTGTTTTGATGGATTATAATTGAAAATTTATTTTTTGATTAAATCATTATAATATATGGTTCTCTTAGTGTTTAACTATGTTTTTGAAGGCCAAAAAGAAGCTTAAACAAGTGTTAAAGAGGTCCCATAACGATTGGGACATGACAGGACATCCGGAAGGACATCCGGGCAAATGACCACCAAGAACAAAAATCCATCTAGGACATCCGGGAGGATGACCACCTGCTAAATCAGTTCTGCAACGGTTATTTTTCAAAGTTCAACTTCGCAACGACTAGATGATTCACACCCATCTTCCAACGGGCAAAACTCACATGGGTTATAGACAAAGGCTGACATTGATGATATGTATATCATCATCCCATCTCCTCAACGTAAAGAAGAAGATGAGCTTGGCAGACAAAATAGAGCACTGAGCTCTGCTATATATATAGAGCTCTGATGTGAAAAATAAATATAGAGAAGTGAACAACGAACCAAGATATTTTCTTATCATTCATCAATCACATATTTCATCTTCTCTGAGTTATCTAAAAAGGTCTTCATTTGTGTTTCATTCATCATTCAGAAAACAAACACTGAGCCTAAGCCTTAAACCTATTTGCCTGTGAGAGGTTATCAAAAAAATCAAAGAGACTTGAGCCAAGAAAATTTCTTTGAATCAATCATCAATCTCAAAATCATCCTATGAGTTATCTGAAGTATTCTCCGTTCTTGTTTAATTCCTTCTCCTTCAAAATCAGTAACTGAGCCTTATAGTTTTAAGCCCTTTTACTTGTGAGAGGTTTACAGATATATCTTCTGAGCTTCAACACTGTATATCTATCTATGAGAGATATTTTTGTAGCTTTCTTTGAAAGCAAAAATACCCAATTCCAATCTTATAAAAGGTCACTAGCAAACTATAAAGCTAAGGAAAATCTGCGGAAGATTGCTTCATGTATATGAGGTTACTAACACCCCTGTGAAGCTAGAAGCTAGCGGAAAATCTCAAGTGAAGCTTGAGAAGTGGATGTAGGCTTGGTTGAAGCCAAACCACTATAAATCTTGTTTGCATTCTCTTCCCTTATCTCTTTACTTTCTATCCGCTATGTTTGCTTTAATTCCTACTATTGCTATACTTATCTGTTATGATTGTGTTGATCATTTGATATACTCATTGCATTAGTAGTACTTCACTATTATTTTGCTTGATCAATATCTATTGTATTAGTTGGTAATTTTTTTTATTGGGGAATTGTTAGTTTTTATTTGTAGAAACCTAATTCACCCCCTTCTTAAGTTGTTTTTTGGGTAATAGTTCCGATGATTAAATTTTGAGTGCCATTCAATATATTACTAGTGTAATCTTTTAAAGCATTTTCAAATTCAAAATTACTAATTAAATTTTGCATAAATTATATTTATCTTTCTGAGATTTGAAAAAAAAAATAGAATTAGTCTCACATTTTTTATATAATTACACTGTTCTCCTTTGATGTTTTAGTTTACATAATAAGTTGACCATTTTTAATTAGTTTTTTATTAGTTGTATGAATGAAAAAATAAAATTGTCATTTCTTTTCTAATAAAATATATATTTATCTTTATTTATTTCAGTATTTATCCATCATTCACATTGGTATCAACCACTTTAACCTTACTAAAAGAGAGGTCAGTGTAATTATATTAAAAAGTGTACAACTAATTGTACTTTTTTCAAACATCAAGAGAGATGACTGTAATTTACGCAAATATATTTTAAAATAAAATTTTAATATAACAATAATATCGATACAAGAAAGAGTGTCATAATAATTAAAATAAAATAAAATAAATATTTCAAAAATATTAAAATAAAGGGACTCAAGCCTTGAGTTCAATTTTAAAACTTTTGAGGCAATAGCCTTAAACTTTATTATTGTTGGGTCAAAAAGACCAAAAAAATAAATAAATAAATAATTGAAAGACCATATTACACCCACTAATTTATATGTCTATTGTCCATCTATATGTCCATTTACCTACCTATTCATCTACATGTCCACGTGCCATCTCTCTATTTGTTTACATATCGCCTATCTGTCTACATAATCTATATATTTGTCCATATCACCACCATCATCACTAGTCATCGCCACTAGCCACCGTCGATGACTTTTTAGTGCTAACGATAGTCTAGTAGTGGTCCAACATCAATTTAACGACAATGGTGTAAAAAAAAAAAAAAATTCCTTCAAAAGAATAATTTGTCATTCTCACCAAGCAGTTTTATTAATCATGTCATTAGCCCCAAAAGAGATCAATCATTATACATAATACCATATTTCCATAGAAATAAACTTACCACTAATAAACCCATAAAATCATTCAACCCACAATTCCCAAATCAAATGGGTGTATTATAAATACTAAGGCCTCGTTTGGTAACATCACATTTTAGTTTAAAAATTAAAAAATCATTAAAAAAGTCAAAAATTCAACAAATTATACAAAAAAGTCAAAGATTCTCTTTTTCTCTCTACTTTTTGCATATCTTTTCATAAAAAATCAAAAAGTCATCACAAACATGCTAAATTTTTTTATCTCATATTTTAACTAAAAAGTTACTAAAATAGCATATTCCCAAACAAGGCCTAAGAGCATCTCCAAACCCATTAGGCATATAAGTCTGTTAATTAAAATACTTAATATAATTCATTTTTTTCAACTCTACTGCACTATGTAAATCATTACATATTTTGTCTCAACGTTGTTTTGGGGTTTGCTTATTTTTTTGCTTATTTTCGTTTTTAGTGAATTTTTTTAAAAAATTTAGGTTTTTAGATTCAGCTCGACAAAACAAATAGGAAAATTATAATTTTTTTAAAAAATTCCAAAAAAATTAAGAAAAGACAAAAATAAACAATCTTTTATTTGCTTATTTTGGTTTTTTTGACTTTTTTTTTGAAATATACTTTTTAGATTCGTTTCAACAAACGGACCAAAAAAGTAAAAAAACTTGCCATAATTTTGAAAAAAAATCACTAAAGACAAAAAAAATATAGAAAAAGAGGTGGCTATTTTGAATTGCCAAAAGAGGCTTTAGATGTAGTTAGCTTTCAAAGACTTAGACAAAATCTATTTGACCCTTATAAAAATACAGTAAATGCACTACATATATGTAGGGGTAATAAACGAACCAACAATTCGAGCACGACTCGTGTTCGGCTCATTAAAAACTCAATTCGAGCTCAATTTGTTAAGTAAACAAGCTAAGCTTAAACATATTTTGGAGCTCATTAAAGTTTTCAAAGAAAGTTTAAACAATTAATTGCTCCTTTGGCTCATTCGATAAGCCTAAAATTACATAAAAATTCCAAACCACTCGAGCTCAGCTCGACAAAAGCTTGTTTGAGATCGATTCAAAATTTTAATGAATCAACCTTGAACAAATTTTGCTACTCATTAAAATAATCAAACCAAACTTAAATAGTTAATTGTTCGGCTCGTTCTGTTTGTTTATCATCCATAGGTATATGATTAGGTAAATTATACTAACTTCCCTTGAGATTTAGATATAATAGAGCAAGTTTCACAATTTTGACATAATTACATTGAGCTCTGTTGAAATTTTAATTAATTAACACTTAACCACATTTTCATTTTAATTATATGGATGAAAAAATAATATTGTCATCTTTTTTACATAAATGTATACTTTATGTTATTTATTTTTGTATTTGCGTACCATCTAGATTAAATTCGATCTATTTAGCATTACTAAAAAAGCGTCAATATAATTATGTTAAAACTATATAACTTATTGTATTTTTTCTACATTTCAAGGGAGGTTACATCAAAATAAGGAGTCTTCTAATAATTTGTAAAATTTGTAATATATACATATATATTTGATACGATAAAGGAGAAATGATGAATGTAAAATCTTAATATCTTGATGGTTATATTTTATAGCTTAAAAAATCACTAAGAACACATTTGGTATGATGAAATAGGCTAGAATGAAATGTCCATTCTAACTTTGCATTCTCTTTCTCTTATTTGGTAATTTAAGTGGGAATAGTCATTTTATTAGAATGGCTATTCTAACAAAATGTGGAAATGCCTATTCTTTCCTCTAACCTAAAGAATGGCCATTCCATTCCATTATGGAATTATCATAAAATTTCATTATTAGCACTTAAAAAAAGATTATTATTTAACTACTACCACCATTCCATCCTCCTACTATCTATTCCATTACCATATCGCCACCGCCACCGCCACCGCCACCGCCATTACTATTGCTATCGCCACCCAATTGCCATCACAACCACCACCACGATTGCTGCCAAAACCACCACACCACTATACTACCACCACCGTATTACCGATGTCGCTACTATTACTACCACCACTATTACCATTGGCCGCCACCACCACCACTAAGGCTACAACTATCTAATACCACCATCCTACTATCATTGTTATGACCACCACCGATGCCGCCACCACTACCACTACTACGACTCACATCATCACTTTCACAACTATCAATATTATCATGATGTATATAAATTTGTAATTTATTTGTTACTACCTTGTTAAAAAATAATAATAATAATAATTTATTCAATTCCATGAGTTTAATACATATAACCAAACATGAGAATGAAAATTATCATTCTATTCTTATGTCATCCCATGTTTGCAACCAAATAATGGAATGATAATGGACATACCACCATTCCATTCAACCTTGCATTCCATTCTTACTCTCATTCTATTCCTACTTCATTTCATTCCATCGTACCAAACATGCTCTAAGAGCATCTTCAATGGATTGCTAAAACACCAGATATTGCCAAAACATGGTGGCTTTGGCAAAATTGAGTTCTCCAGTGGCATACTATAGCAGCTGCCAAATCTATAGTTCACCCAAAATCAACTACTTTCCTTCCTTTCCTCCCTTTCTCATCATTTCCAAAAAAAAAAACTCCAAAACAAATAATTTAAAAAAAAAAAAAAAACAAAATTCACCAATTTTTTAGAAAATCATAATTCACCAATTTGTTTATAAAAATTTGGCCTTTTATTTATTTATTTATTTTTTTGTTAACAAAATTTGCTCAACAAAATCAGACAATAACAACAACAATGAAGCAATTTCAAACAAATTTCAAATGATCTTGACAAATCTTGAAAAACAACGTGATTCGTGATTCGTAATAGATTTAATTGCAACAATTCCCAAACAACCAAAACCAACAATCTAAATCATCTAGCACATACACAAGTGATTTAGATTGTTGTTTCACAAATAATAAATCGACACAAACGATTTTTACGTGGAAAAAATCACAGTTTGAGCTCCTCTAATTGTGATAAAAAAATCACAGGCGAAACATCACTAATCAATCCACTATGAAGAAAGAAAGAACACAAATTTACCAAACAATTTATCCAAACTCTGTAAAATTGTCTTTAACAATCTATGTCTCTTTCACCAACGCATTCGTCTGAAAATTGATCAGCTTGACGTCGAATCCACAACATCCATGTTGAATCAATGACCACGAGCAACTTCGAACTCCTTCAAAGACTCCACGCTTGAATCTTTGGAATCCACCGAAAAAGAATACTCTTGTATTAAACAATCAAACAATCCTTCGATATATACTTATCAAACCATGGGTTAAACTCAAACAAACATCAAAGAAACTAGCAAAGATGCTCTAGAAGAAAACCCTAATTCCCAAAAAGATGATCTGGAAATTGTACCCTAAAAACTGACTTGATTGTAGATTTATAACAGTCAGATTCGCGATCAGCGCTCGAGCGCATGAATGGTCGCTTGAGCGGTGTGACTTAAACACATGTTTCTGAACAAGGATCTACGCTCGAGCAATGAATTGTTCACTCGAGCGTAAAAACACAACTCCCAGTACTTTTGTAGAGAAGCAAACTTCTGAGAGTGTTGATTTTCCGCTCAAGTGCAGCTTTCACTGCCCAAACGGTAAAGTAAAAAAAAAAAAAAAAAAAAGAGGACAAATTACAACTTTCAAAACCAAGTTTATTCACAGAATTGGAAATATATAAGGACCTAACAAATCTCAAGAAATTTGAAGCAAATTTTAAACAAAAAATACTTGGATCTGAAGATGGTTGGTTCAAATGATTTCAGCATTCTGAAGAGTCGGCTTCATCTTCTTTAAAAAGCCGATTTGGATGCTCTGAGTTTTAGTTCAAGGGTTTCATCTTCTTCTTCAAATGATTTCAAGGGTTTCGACCTGATTCAATCAAGGGTTTTGGTTTATTTCAAACACAAATCCAAGCCATAACACAGTTTTGATTTCAAGGGTTAAAGTTTAGAGAGAGATAAAATAGAGGGTTGGAGAAGATGAAGCTAAAACCCTATGTTTTATCGAATAATGCTTTGTGATCTACGATCTTTATCGATTGATCTTCACCGAAGATGAAGAGAAAGAGAAAGAAAGAGGGGCGTGGTTTTGGGATTGTATGAGACAGAGATGGAGAGAAAAAGAAAGAAAGAGGGGCGTGGTTGTGGTGATGAAGATTTGGTGGTGGTAGGGAAGAGATGAGAGAGAGTGATGAAGAGAGAGAAAGAAGAGAGAGATGACAGCTTGACAACGAAAAGAGTGAATAAGGGGTTAGTGATGCTTACTTCTTTGGTGTTCCAGAGAGTTCTCTCTAAAAAAAATGAAGTGGGAGAAAAAGCAAGGATAGTTATAAGCCGTTGGATATGAATGGTGGGGTGGATTATATATATTTTTTCTAAATTTTTTATATTTGTGGTAGATTGTAAATATTTAAGTTTTTTAAAGAAAAATTATATAAAAAAAAAAGAAAGTCATAAAAGACAAAAAATAAACAAAAAAAAAATATAAATTACTCAAAATATTATATCCAAACACCACCTAAAAATATATGAGGGAAAGTTGGTTGGAAATATGCCAAAACGACATTGCATCATTGGAACACAATTGCTATAATTTGGTATTTTGCTACTATAGCATGCCAAATTATAACTTTGGCAATGCTATTTTGACAATTAGCATTGGAGATGCTTGAAGACCATCTCTAACCTTTACTCAAATCTGTTATCAAATTCAAATTTGATGAAAAAATCTTAAAAAATGAATTTCAATGTTTTCATCAAAGTGATATCAAATAGAGAGAGAAACAGATATTTCATTAAATGGAGAGAGGTCTGATCATTCTTTAAATTTAAATTGTTACTTGGATCGGATGTCCACCCAGATGTCTACCCAAGGCAATTTGATAATTTTTTTTATTCATATCCGGACGACCTCCAAAACATCCGCTTGAACGTTAAAAAATATATGACAAAATTTTTGAAGAATATCAAATTAAACTTTTTTATCAATTTTCTACTTAAATTTTTGGATAAATTACAAATACACCCCCTGAGATTTAATTAAAATATAAATTATCCCTGTGGTTCTGAAAATTATATTTTACCTCTAAGATTTCTAATTTTATAACAAATCACTCATTTTACTAATAAATCATTAAGTCAATTAATAGTTTTTAATGATATTCGAAATAAGCAATTTTATTATTATATAGGAGAGTAATTATGAATTTCATTTTTTTTAATTAATTCTGTTAAATAAAAAATTCTAAAAATAAGATATTTATAATTTTTTAAACTACAGAAGACAATCTATAGTTTAAACAAATTTAAGAGTGTAATTATAATTTATCCTAAATTTTATTCAACTTTGTAATGATCTAGTGGTCTTGGTCCAGGTCGAAGTCGCTGGTTACATCCTAATAATCAAACACTGACGCGCCGGCACAATCACGCGCTCCAAGCATGCTGGAAATCACCGGTAGTAGAGAGCGTGAAGATCAAAAGCGTGTGGAATTTGCAAAGAATAATATTAAGAATCATATAAAAAACTATTATAAAATATATTATAAAATATTTTCATCATATTATTAATGCATAATATTTTATTATAGATATGATTTCAAGATGAAAAAATTTTCATAATCATTCTGATGATTTTTTTTTTTTCATAATCCCAGCACTACTCTTTTTCATAATCCTAGCGCTACTCATTTGCACCTTTGTCGCACATGATCATCAGCTTCTGCTAAAATGTTTAAAATAAAGCAATAAAAAAGAGAAGAACAAAAATAAAAGAGCAGACCTCCGCTAAATTTGGTGGCACTCACTCTCACCAGACCTCTTTACTAAATTTAGCACAACCTCTCAAACCCCTCTGTCTCTCTCACCTCCTCCGGATCACGAAGAGAGAGAAACACAACAACGACGACGACGACAACAACAACAAAGAAGCTACAATGGTGGTTCACTGAGAACGAAACCATATACAGATTTAATTATTATTGGTAGATCTGGAAAGTCATTTATGTCTCGACCACCAAACTCTGAATTTCAAGAATGGTGGAACAAGCAGAGAGAGGACCACGACCACGACCACTTCGACAAATCCGAAAACCCTAGCTGGCTAACCGTCGAGATCCGCAGCCCCTCCGCCGATCGGACGGTGGAGAAGGAGCGAACTCGGAGCGCTCGTCAGCTCTCTTGGGTCTGCCTCTTGCGATTCCACCAAATCGCGAATTCCTTGGCATTTTTCACCAATGGATTCATCTCCCTACTCCGTACCGCTAACCGCCGGATCACACTCTCCGATTCGCGCTCTCGCCGCCCCGAATCCCGTCTGTACCGCGCAATCAAGGCGTTCTTGATCCTTGTACTAGCATTGCTAGTCTTGGAGCTCGTTGCGTACTTCAAGGGATGGCATTTTAGTCCTCCCACCGTGGGCTCCGCCGCGGAGGTGGTGGATTTTGTGCAACTTGTTTACACCAATTGGCTCCATGTCAGGGCCAAATATCTGGCTCCGGCATTGCAGAGTTTGACCAATGTGTGTGTGGTTTTGTTCTTGGTTCAGTCACTGGATCGACTAGTTTTGGTGCTTGGATGTTTTTGGATTAAATTTCGGAGGTTGAAGCCTGTTGCCGTCATGGACTACTCCCAGGATTCCGAGCAAGCTATGAATGTGGACGATTATCCGATGGTGATGGTGCAGATTCCAATGTGCAATGAGAGGGAGGTAAGAAGATGTAGGTTTCGAATCCCTACTGTGCGAACTTGCTTTGCTTGCTTCTTTTTTTACTACTTTGTTTTAGCTCTAGATAGATTACAGTAATCTTAGCTCTACATTAAGTAAATTTTGTTTCCAACTCTAAAACTTTAGCCTACCTTGCTTGTTTTGATTAAATGCACTTGCTATAAACATTTAAGCAAACGTGTTTGATAGATTTTAGTGTAATTTGTGTTGCCATTTCTAGCGAGCAACCATATCTACTCTAACCTGGAATGATGATGGATGATTGGGGGGGAGGGGGGGGGGGGCGGGTTTGTTTTGGGGGATTTACAAAATTCAAAATTGTCGGTATAGGTCTTATTATGCCCAACTAGGACAGTTTGATGTTAAGTACATTCTTATTATGTTTGTGTGATACATTGATAGTAGGGGCCAGGGGTTGAGCCCCGCATCATGAGTGGGCATACAAGAACCCACCCACTGGGCTAGCCATCAGCTCAGAGTAAGGATGAATTTGATACATCAAATTCTTCATCCCTTTCTCTCTCTCCGTCCTTGCTATGATTGGTGGAACCATTTGTACAGTCAATCATATGAAGGTTGATGTTGAACTATCTAGTTATATCCTATACCAGTGCTGACAGTTAGATGTGGTGGCTGTTAAATTTTCTTTTTTACTTGGGCATTATTTTACTTTCCATTTATGGTAGGAATTTTTTACCTACTCATCACCTCATGGGTTTTAAGCAAACACGAGTTGATTCTCTGCACCCACCGTTCTACGTAAAAAAATTCTCTGTATGATTGGTTAGTGGGTTGGACACTTTTCGCAGTAAATGACTGTTTACAACACAAACAGCAGCCCATTCAAACTTTACAATTGCACCTCATTTTTTTGTTTGTTTGTTTGTTTTTGTTTTCTTTAAAAGGTGGAAGAACGAGTATGTTATGCTTCAAAAGCATGTCAATCTTCATTTTGTGTGAACATTTTTTTGATGCATTAGTGGCTAATCATTAGCAATGGCATATTATGCGGTTCATCCCGTGACCAATAAATTTCCACTTTGCTGATGAATACAACTAAATATCATTTTCAATATGCACATGAACGTATATCCGCACTCACACACCCTCATTTAAGGATGGAAAGTTCAAATAGTTTCTTTACAAGTGAGATTAATCTGTTAGTGTTTGAGAGTGCAAACATTTTGATTAAGTTGAACAATTGAATTTGTATTTCCATAAAGTAAAAGTACTTCCTGGGTAAAAGTCTTTTATAATTTCTATGAGCATGGACACTAGTACAAAACAGATATATGTGGGGTCTCATGTGAGGACGCCAACCCCTGTCCACGACCCTTAGCCCCATGTGCCTCAAATTCTAGATGTTTTTGTATTTGGAATGAAATCTTAGACTTAGTTGGCATTTGTATTGACGCATATTTTCTTTTCTAGGAGGTTGATTTTGTTTTAGATATTGAATAGATTTGTAAGGGAAAAATTATACCCGTTTATTTGCCGAATGTTAAACACTTGGGCCAATTTACTCACTGAAACCTTGATATATCCCTTATTTTACATGGGCACACATTTTGATGTTGGACATTATGATGCAACTAAATTTCATATTTTTAATACCATAATTTATTTACGGTGAAACAGTGCCTACCATAGTTGTCAAATCGGGATTCGAATTGTGAATCAAAATGGTATTGTGATCGCGAATCAAATCGAATTGTGAATCGTAAAGATCCGGTCACCTTTTTTAAATTACATGAAAAAATATAGCTATACACTTAGATATTATATATCTAATAAATATGAAATATTTAGACTTAAACTAATAAAAATATTGTTTTAAATGATGATCATATGGTCTGGGTAAGAAGTTAGCACGGATTTCCATGTTTACCATTTCACCTTTTCTCTTTTAGATACTATTTTTTATCAACCATGCTTAATAAAGAAAGCATACAGAGACAAATTTACAATTTTCAAATAATAATAACTCAACAACAATGTTTTTAACTTTTTACAAGGTTAAAAAATTAAAATTTTCAAATTTTTTCAAAAATTTACTTGATGCTTTCAAAAAAGTTCATTTTATAAGTGGAAGTACTTAGATAAATTTGAATATGTAAGCCTAGAATGTTGTAGAGAGAGAAAGTTCATTTTTTTCCTGCTAAGGTTTAAGTATTTGAGAGTAAATAAGAAGGTAGAAAGTCAAAAGATGACATATAGTAATCCTAAAGACCTTAAAAAAGTTGTGTGAACCCTTTTCTAACAATAAAAAATCAAAAAAGAAAGTCAAACATCGATTTTAGCGAATCGAATCAAATCGATTCATGATTCACCAAATCGGTTCACCGATTCATTACGATTCATAGCTATTGGCAATTCACATAACCTGTTTGTATTGATTACCCACTGAATTGAACATACCCTGTATCGATTACCCACTGATTCTAATAACAGAGCTTACAAACTAACAACGGACATTTTATGCAAAAAATGAGTCTAATGCAGGGAAGGGTGTATGAAATGAACAAAGCGACAGGAGCAAATAACGAACAATGATAACTTAGAGAATTATTCTCTGAATTTATTAATCTCAATCAAAAAACTGAATACCCTAGATGCTTCCAACTGAATTTACAATGTAAGTGCAAACCTAGGTCTACTAGGAAACAACCACAGTAAGAAATTCCTTGCTAATCAAACTAAAAATAAAGAAAATTAAAAAATTACCAAAAATGAAAATTTCAAGTTAAGTTCACATTTGTTTACTAGATACCTAAAGAAACACATCATAAGAAACGACAACCCTAAGAAAAAATTTCTAGATATAAGTAATTGAAAAAATGAAACTTCTAAAATGGATAAAATGTAAAATTGAGGGCCTAAATGGTGGAATTCGCCCCAAAAGCACCTTGTTTTCCATCAAACATAGGCCTTTTGGAGCTAATCCATCAATGTTGAATGAACTTACTTACCTTTTTGCCACATTCTGATCCAATTGAGCCAAATATCACAAGGCCACTTGGTCTACATTAGAGACTTATGTATAGCTATATAGTAAACTTGGACACGTAGACATTCTTGCTTGATGCATGTTCACTACATGACTGCGATGTATCTCATACCTTCACCGAAGTGTTGAGTGTTTGACATGGGTACTTCACAAATTTAGAAGAATTCATGTGACATGGTATATCCCTCCCCTTCTAGTTAGGCCTCATTTGGATCATCTCTTTTACTTGTACAAATCCATTTGTAGCTATGTATCCAGATGTGTCCTCATTGTGCCCTTCTCTCTTTTTTTTTGAATTGATTTTTCCTCGTTGACATGTTTAAATGTCATTGAGTCTGTGTTCCATGTTCATATTTGTGCAACACAGGGAACAAACATTCACAAGGCTTGGTTTTGTTTTAATTGTCAACTACAAAGCTTGATGTTGTTTTAATTGCCAGCTGAAAGATTTGTTGAAAACTTTACATTTTGTTTACCTAGATATGTTTGTGGAACGGGTGGAAGTGCCAAGTTTGATGATGGTAATGCACAAGATTTGTCCCTGGTATCTCTGCTATGTGGTGCAGTTGTGCAGGTGCTAGTGGGGATGAGAGTTGGTGGTGCTGACCCTATCGGATAGTCTCAACACTTTTATGATCCATGTGCTGAAATATCTTGGAATATGTGTTCAATTGTGATTTTTATTTTAAGCCAAATTAACTTCAAAGAAAACACACACACGCTTCTTTGTAGCTGGATCTCTACTTTCAATTTGATTCAATTACAATTTTTAGGTAGTTGCCACTGTTTAGCATAATGAATGTTAAGTATTCTCCATGATGCAAAACTGATTTAAGCAACTAGATAATAAAAAATAAGCAAATATTATCAGCATTTCAATAAATTGAGCAAGTTTAAAGGAATCAAGTGAGCTCTGTGCATTGGATGTTGGTCTTGTATCTCTATCCATGATTGTTAACATGGTCAAGTATTAGCCTATAAGAGTGGTTCAGCTGTTGTCCAGAACCAGGTTGATGTGGCATTGGTGTTGTTTTTCAACTTTATCTTTGCATTTTGTTCATTTTGAATATTTTCTTGTGTTTGCTCCATTCTTGGAAGTTCAGTGGTAGAGCCCATCTCTAAGTGCTTAATTGAATATGTGCTTACAAATGAAACAATTGGAAAGCTGAATATCTTGTCTAATCCATTAGAGTAAACCTGATTTTACTTGAGCATATTATTCTGTTTCATTCTTTTCTCTCAACTCTTCCAGTTATGTATTCTGTCTGTGTGTGTGTGTGTGTGTGTGTGTGACTTGCAGTTTCTCTTTATACAGTTTTGAATTTCTTTTTCAGTGACTCTAAATACCTTCATTGGGGTGGCCTACAGGTGTACCAACAATCCATTGCATCAGTATGTGTTCAGGACTGGCCAAGGGAGAGAATGCTTGTACAAATTTTAGATGATTCTGATGATTTGGATGTTCAAGTCCTCATCCAAGCAGAAGTGCAGAAATGGCAACAGAGGGGTGTGCGCATATTGTATAGACATCGTCTTATCCGGACTGGCTATAAGGCAGGAAATCTTAAATCTGCAATGAATTGCGATTATGTCAAAGATTATGAGTTTGTGGCAATCTTTGATGCAGATTTTCAACCATCACCAGATTTCTTGAAGAAAACTATTCCTTATTTTAAGGTAAGTTTACCAATTGTTTGGAGCAATCTATAGGATTTAGCAGGTTTTAAAATCAATGTTGTTTTCCCCTTAAAATAAAGAAAAGGTTAGGCATTAAGAAGCTGTCTATCAAAAGGGAACCTTTCATATCATAAAAGTTAGATATGTCTATATTGTATTAATGCTTGTATTTGTACAGGCACAAATTTCTTAAATAGAAAAGTCATGAATTGATTTCTGATGTGGACAAGAGCATAGTAACTGTGTAGTTTTTTGTCCTGTAATTCAGTCCATCTACTGTGGTAAAGGATGTGTTGGAAAAGGTCCTAAAAATTAAAGGGAAAAGATGTGTAAGTTGGTTTATATTCTTCTGAAGTATCATTTGGCTTATATCAACAAAGTTTGTGGCATTCTACACGACATGGATACAACAGCATGATAATTTTAGAAATATAGGACGCAACATGTGGGGGACACGCGCAAAATATGTAGTTTTATAGATCTATAATATTATATATATGAATATTTCATTGAAAAATAAAAAGAAATACAACATGACATTATTTCCTAGAGTTTAAAGGAGGAAGTATTAATAGATATAAATTTACATTGTTTTTCTTTTATCTTTATAACTTACAAGTTATTTTGTTCAAATTTATAATATGTTTCATGTGTGTTCAAGTGATTGACATGTGTGTCTCCTAAGTGTCCAAAGCTTGTCTAGGTCTAAAATATTTTAAAAACAATGACACGTTTTGAGCTTGTATCCAACACGTCTCGGAAAGTTTTGATGTATGACACATGTCCAACTTGGACATGACACCTTTGTAGGTGAAATTTATATTGCATGCAGATATCCTTGATCTGTATGCACATCGAAAAACACATGTGCGCAGCTCTGCTTGTTATTTTGTCTTGCTCTATCTTATTAATGTTGTAGAGACCATCTACTCCTGACCCTGAATGGAACCTTGCCTTTGCTGAGTAAAAAACATATTTACCATAATTCCAGTAATTTCAATACATGGTGGTTTTCTTGATCCTTCTTACATGATTATGTTACTATGAATATGATATACTAATATAGTGACTTATTCTTAACAAATCCACAATTGGTTTACAAATCATTAAAACACATGCTGATCCAAATTTGATATTTTATGGAAGCTAAATTAATCTAAAAATCTATTATTTCTGTTTTTCACCGTTCCACACTAGTTCTCTCTCCCTTGAACAGGTCTTTAATGATGTCTGTCTATACTACTGGCCTTGTCCTTTTTCCCATACTCACCAAAGGCAAAAATATTTTCCAGACCGTATCTCATGCTTTTATCAAGTTAATTAAACATTTTGTGGATCTATACATGCACAAATACATACCTGTTATGTACAGATTTTTTTACTTTCTTATGCTGATTTAAAACATTGGGTCTTCAAGATTTAGAAATTACTAAAACCCCAAGAGGTTGATTTATTGGCAAGGCCTTGGATTTTGGAGGTGTGCGCCCTCCAAAGTTCAGGGATCGAAACCTCTCAGGTGCTAACAATTCCTTGGAGCCATCGGATTGGTTGAATTAACCATGGTACACTTGTGGGAAACTCTTTACCAAGAGCTTGTGCACCCCTGGGGATTAGTCGGGCTTTGATCCAAACACCTCCGTGCCAGTCAAAAAAAAAAAAAAAAAAGATTTAGAAATTGCTAGTCTTCTTCTGTTACTAAATTGTTCTCTCTCTCTCTCTCTCAAGGGAAATGATGATCTTGCATTGGTGCAAACAAGATGGGCCTTTGTCAACAAGGACGAGAACTTGCTTACAAGATTACAAAATATAAACTTATCATTCCACTTTGAGGTTGAACAACAAGTCAATGGAGTGTTCATAAACTTCTTTGGTTTCAATGGAACTGCTGGTGTATGGAGAATCAAGGCCCTCGAGGAATCTGGTGGCTGGTTAGAACGAACTACTGTTGAGGACATGGATGTTGCTGTTCGTGCTCACCTTTGTGGATGGAAATTTATATATCTGAATGATGTTAAGGTTTGCTATTTATCAACATTTTGAAAATTTCTTCGTACTCTAGAGATTGGATGGTATTCTGGTGTTCACCTTTGTCTATTTTTGCAGTGCCTTTGTGAATTGCCAGAGTCCTATGCAGCATACAAGAAGCAGCAATATCGCTGGCATTCAGGTCCAATGCAATTGTTCCGCTTATGTTTCATGGACATAATCCGTTCAAAGGTTTGGAAAGTTTATCTGATAATAATGTTTATTGCAATTTTGCTTCTCAAAAAAGTAGCGTAGAAAGCTAATTATTAGTTGAATTTGGAACTCATTCAGTAATGAATTTAATAAGGATAAGATTCTGTGGTGAACTCATAAATAAGCTCCATTGTTTTCTATGATAATAAAGAAATGCGTATGATAAAATATTTTCCCAATAATGAGACTATACTAGGAAGTATAGGCAAATATGTATATCATTTAACCCTGAAATGCTTATATTCCCATGAGTGTTCACGGAATGGATTGGTCTAGTTTTTTAGTAAACCAAGAACCGAACCAGTCCCTAACTTTCAAGAAATATTGGAACCGTAACTGAACCGTTAAACTTATGTAATTGAACCATAGAAACTCGTTCAGTTCGGTTCGATTCTACATTTATGGAAAAATTATATAATAAAATATATGATATATATTTTATAATAGTAAAACATACTAACAACTATTAATTTAGTTAAGTTGGTTAGAATTTGTCAATTTTACAATCAATACTAGCGGTTCTACAGTTATGGAAATTTATATAATAAGAAATATGATATATATTTTATAATAGTAATCATACTAACAACAATTAATTTAGTTAAGTTGGTTAGAGTTTGTAGATTTTACAATCAAGACTAGTGTTCAAATCTCATTAGTAACTTCCATATTCTTATTTTTAGACACAAAAATATTAAAAAATAATACTCCCTCTGTCCCAAAATATTAGTCCCTTATTCCATTTTTCATTATTCCAAAATATTAGTCCCTCTTCAAAAATCAAGTACAAAAATAATATAAATTTCCTATTTTGCCCTTCTTTTAAATTCATAAACAATATAAAAAGTACAATTATAACATTGATATTCTTCAAAAAATGTCTTATCAAAGGGTAATTTTGAAAAATCTACTTTTTTTAAAGTACAATAATTGTACTACCAAAAAAAGTTAAATTTCCCAAAAGAGACCATTATTTTGGGACGGAGGGAGTAAATAAATATATAATGGTTTGGTTCGGTTCACAACCGTAACCAAAGCCTTAGAACAAGGAAATGGACCGCTTTGAACTGATCTTGGGATCTTTCATTCCTAGGGCTTAAAGACTCGCTTCGTACCTTTTGTCTTCTTCTTTCTGGCAATGGTAGCTAAGCTAGTTCAATAGAAGCTGGATTTCTACATGAAAGCTCAGATCATTTTTGAAATCAGAGCCAAAACTAAGTCTAATAAAAACTGGACCAAACTGGCGGTTTGTACCTGATTGGTTCGATTTACGAGTTCCACTGGTTTTTTTGAACACCCCTATCCATGGGAGGTGTCTTTCCTGTGATGCTTTCCATGCAATGCTTATATTCACCTGGCTTTCACTCAACCCTTCAACCTAGTTGCAGATTTCAAAGACTTGAACCATGAAATCCCATTGAAGAAACGACTAGATACCTGTGGCAACAAAGCCGATAGTGAGATTAATTCAAAAGAGTGGTGGAGAGTAACACGTTACAATTTTGCCAGGCTCACTGATTTCCTAGGATTCTATGTTACATGGATTTTTGAATGCCTAATTAGCAAATGTGCAAGTTTGTTCAAATATAGTGTAACTGAAGTTGTCTCAAGCATGAAATGTTGACTGAATCTCCTCAACTCCATGAAATGTTGACTGAATCTCCTCAACTCCATGTAAGCGAGGGAAGTGATTGTGCAAGCACACAATCAAGAATAATATCAAGAATTCCTAAAAATAAGCAACTAACAATTTATAGCCTTGTAGACATCATGTAATTTTGTTTCAACTGTTTGTTTATATATATATATATATTTAATATAATCTTTATGTGACATTTCAGGTGAGTGTGGTCAAGAAAGCCAATATGATATTTCTTTTCTTCCTCCTTCGGAAGCTTATCCTGCCTTTCTATTCATTCACTCTCTTCTGCATTATTCTTCCTCTGAGCATGTTCCTGCCAGAAGCTCAGTTACCTGCTTGGGTAGTTTGTTATGTCCCCGGAATCATGTCCGTCTTGAATATCCTTCCAGCACCACGGTCATTCCCATTCATTGTGCCCTTCCTTCTATTTGAGAACACGATGTCTGTGACCAAATTTAATGCCATGATATCAGGACTCTTTAAATTCGGAAGTTCTTATGAGTGGATAGTTACGAAGAAGTTGGGCAGATCATCAGAAGCAGACCTAATTGCCGTTATGGAAAATGAGTCTGAACCCCTAGTGCAACGTAACAGATCCTCCTCAGAATCAGGTCTTGCCGAGCTTAATAAATTAGAGATGACTAAGAAATCTGGGAAGGGTAGAAGAAATCTTTTGTACAGGAAGGAACTTGCTCTCGCGTTTATTTTATTGAGTGCCTCAGTGAGAAGCTTGTTGTCTGCGCAGGGGATTCACTTCTACTTCCTATTGTTTCAAGGGATCACTTTCCTAGTTGTTGGTCTTGATTTGATTGGAGAACAGGTGAGTTAATTTTCCTGTTATGTCTCGTAGTGTTGAAGAAATATATATTTTTTCCATGGATTTAAGCCTGGGATGAGAAGCTACATTGACCACAGCCTTCAAGACTAGCTCTAGAAGCTCAATAATCAGTTGTAGCAAACCATATATATCATGTTGGTTCTCTGCTCCCAGATAAAGCAATTCATTGTCTTCACGGGCATATTTGTAGCTTATTTATGTACTTGGGGGAAAGAATTGCCATATGAATCTTTCCGGCAAAGTCATATAAACTCAAATTGATGTAAAGTTGTTTGTCTCAGCCATGGAGGAAAGAGTTCAGAAAATAGCAGGGATTCTTCTGTAGGGGCTGTTTGTTTGTAGTGCCGCTCTGTATACTTTTTGCATTGTTAGATTTTCAAATTGTTCATTCTTTATTTTTGTTGTCACGACAGACAGGCATGTACGATCACATATGTTTTGATTGAATTAGTGTCGGTAATTAATTGATGTTCACTACCTTTGGAGTTCTGTTCGATTAACTCAGCTGTACTGTAGTGTTGAATGGAGAATGTGCATTTGCTGAGAAGAGCCCTGCTTGTATTTCCATCAGCTTCGGTGTATATTTTGCAAAAATTCGAGGCCATGCCACTCAAATCCGCTCTAACTGCTAGGGTAGTGGGGAAACTTTATTTCCACATTTATTTTCGTGCACACTTAATGAAATATTATTTTAATAATAGTTATTCTAAAGTATAATGATCATGATGAATATTAAAACATACCTTTAATATTATTCAAATTTTCTTCGTACACTTACTACTTATTTATTTTTTTTAAATCTCCGGGCACATTTTCTAAGAAAAAACAAAAAAGAGACCTAAACCCTAATTTATCTATTGTTTCTAGATGGCCCTAACAACATCTACAGTGGGTTTGCTTTAACCAGTTGAAGTAACCAAAGAAAGACTTTTGATTTCATTTCGATATAGTCTAGATATGTTCTCAAGTTTTGAGATTTTTAGATCACCATTCAAAATATTATTGATCATTTATATTGATTTAAAGAGAAAACAGTGTCGAGAAACATTTTGATCATCATCATTCAAGGAAAGTGCACCTGAAATTTTTGGAAAAACAATCAGAAAAATTGTTACCAGCTTGACACCACAAGGCAAGTAAAGGATTGGCATATTGCAATTATACAAAATTCGAAACTCAACTTTTGAATTAAACAATAAAATTTAGAAATCAAGTTCCGAAAATATGTTAATATTTCGGAAGTTAATAGCCGAATTATTGCTTTTTATTCGGTAAATCAGTGCTGAATGTACATAATTAGAAATATTCGAAGAAAAAAACGAGTCTTTAATGGAGTGCAAATACAGAATAGATTGTAAATAGATAACAAAAAAGATTTAAAAATGGATGGAACATACTCACCTTCAATAATGCAATGGAGGATCTTCAATGGAGTTTTCAAAATGTATGGTCAATAACTAAATTAATAAGTATGTGCACTGAAATAAATAAGTGTGTAAAAATAAAATTTCCCTTGATAGTGTCATAAATTAGAATTTTTTTTATTTGCTCCAGTGAGAGAGAGATGGTAAAGTAAATCCCACATCATAGCTTTAACACAATTTAACTATTCCATTAGAGAAATGCACTATTGGTAATAAAAATTAAAATTAAAATAAAAAATTAAAATATTCATAAGCTTCTAACTAGGTTCCAACGATATCCTTCAATTCAAATCATTAACTGAAGGCAAGCCCAACCCTTCATGATTGTTAAATCTGAAGCCCAAACAAGCATTAATAACTTAACAAAAGCCATTCACCCAAAAAACTTAACAAAAGCCTCCTTGCTTCTCAAAACAAAACAAAACAAAACATATTCCTCCATAGAAACTCAAAGATCCACCCCTTGAAAATCTCGAGAAAAAAAACAGAAAAAGTCATAACTTCCCATTTGCCTGTGACACAGTAGTTCCTTATTGATCTGTATTTCTTTTGCTCACAACATTTTAACTTGGAACCAAAAATAAAAGAAAGTTACAGCTTAAATGTACAACCTTAATACATTACACTATAAGAACACCATATTGGCCCGTCATTGCATCTGTAAACCGTGGAGCAATTCTCATCCCATAGCAACACAAAACACTGAAAACAAACCAAATACCCGTGAGCCAACAATAGCATTTTTAGAAGCATATTAGTGGATTAAAGGGTCCTACAAGAACTAACTGCCACAGAGGCGGAGAGAGGTCTCAATGTCAAGAAAATACAAGGTCCTGATGCTTATTATCTGGCTCCAAGACTTGCAACACTGTTACCAAGCTATCATCAGGTTTACAGGCATCACATTACACCACTGATTTCTAAATTTAACAGCCGAGTAAGGAAAACTAGAGGGTCACTCTCAGAAGTATAGGTTGTAGTCCATTCCAAGGATAAAATGAGCAAATACTGAACACAATCCGTATATAGTGAAACCCAACAACTAAAAGGTTTAAAATGTATTTGAGCAATTCTCATTTATCATAGTTTAGCACTACAATTTTTCCATCAGCAAATCCCCATCAGAGAAATCCATTACAACCTCTTATCTCTGCCAAAGACCAACTAGTTCTACAAATAAATGAAAAACAGTAGAGTAGAAACCATAAAACCAGGGGTTTACTCGTATCATTATGCTTTGCTATCTATGCTCAGACTCTGATTCCTTAGTAGCTCCTTTCTGCAAGTGAGAAATACATCATCAGAGCAAACATTTAACATGAAACCATTTTTTATTTTATTTTTTTATTTTTTGACAAGTAAAATCATTTTAATGTTTATTCATCCATATTTACAGTAAGTGATACTAGACACGCTTACATTAGGCTCAAACTGACTCCAACTTGTTCAATTTAGCAAACATGTTGCCATAAAACTTGGCTTCCTTTTTATTGTATTCCTTCAACTTCTCCTTCAATGCTTTATATTCCAATTTCACGTCCCTGGTCACAAAGAGAAACCAACAAATTCAATAAAAATAGTACCCAGCCTTTGTAACAGCAAACCACAGAATTTCACATTAAATGAATAGCATAAGGCACACACCTATTGTTAGGGTCAATTTCAAGAGCTTTCTTGATATCAAGCTCGGCCAAATCCAAATCCGCCAAGTTGATGTAGGCCTGAGCCCTCCTGTAGAGTGCTTTCACATTCTTACTCTCAAGTTCTAACACCTGCATACAATATTCGAGTTCAATTCAGCATAGCCATGGCAGAATTACTCCAATACAGGGAAAGGGAATAGTAAAAGATAATGGTAATGAGAATGGAATAAAATTCTAATTATCAATATTTAATGTTTCTGTGTCCCTCAGAACATTTTTTTTTTTTTTTTTTTTATTGATAAATAATCAAACTTTATTACAAAAGCATCAAGGCGATGCAAAGAATACAAAAAAAAACCAGCCCACATGGGACCCAACAACCTAACCACTCCAAGTCTCCACAAAATCTACAAAAGTCAAAACATTAGGATCAACTGAACCTATAACCCAACTATGCAAAATCAACAAAAGCCTACTCTCTAACCAAAGCACTGAATGGCACACGTCCTAGAAAACACGCCTATTACGCTCCAACCAAACCAACCAAAGCAAGCAATGAGATGCAAGAGGCCAAGCCTTCCAACGCCTTTTCCCTACCCTAGCCCCACCCCAACTTTGCACCACACCCAACACAGAACCCGATTGCACCCAAACCAAACCAAACCAAACCAAACCAAACAAAGCACCACCAAACTCCATAAACGAGATGTAATAGAACAATGAATAAGCAAATGATCCACCATCCCCGAATCCCCACAACACATGCAACACCACTTAGCCAACACATGCTGTTGACGGATTAAGTTGGTCAATAGTCAAAATACGGCCCAAGGCAGCTGCCCAAACATGCAACACCACTTAGCCAACACATGCTGTTGACGGATTAAGTTGGTCAATAGTCAAAATACGGCCCAAGGCAGCTGCCCAAACGAAAAAAGCTACCTTAGACGATGAACCCGTCACCCAAATACTCTTCCAAGGAAAGACAACACACCATCACCACCCACAAGCACACCATAGTACGAAGACACCGAGAAAACCCATTCCGATATCGGACAATCCCACACCAATGAATCCATCCCATCCCCCCCCCCCTCCCCCCCCCCCCCCCCCCCCTCCTAACTTCACCCCATATAAAAACCCTAGAAGATCCACCAACTGATCCAATTCCCAATCCTAACATCACATCATAAACGAACATTCCAGACAAATGATTGGCCTTGCCGATTCCGCACCGAAGCAACCACCTAGTCCCCATCAACCGCAATGGCATATATCAATGGAAACATCCTCGCCAAAAACCACTCACCACACCACCTGTCATGCCAAAAGCAAACCCTATCCCCCACCCCCACTTTAAACCAAACCCTATCCCAAAACTCCTTTCGACACAACTAAATGCCCTTCCACAAACCTCAACCATGAGATTGGCCCACTCTATCCAAACACCAACCCCCTTCCCTCTCCAACCCATACTTGGAGACCACCACCTTCCTCCACAACCGCTCCCTTTTCTCCACAAAACGCCACAACCACTTTCCCAGTAGAGCCCGATTAAACACAACCAATTGTCTCACACCCAAACCTCCCCCCACCCCACCCCACCCCACCCCACCCCACAAGAAACCCCTCAGAACATATTAAACTAATTGTACCTTCGTACACAGCTTCTCTGCTTGCTTGTATTCCTTTAACTTCAGCTGACAAGCTGCATTGTTAAGATTGCAAGTAACCTTTAATACTTTGGCCTGCTTCTTCTCCTCTTCACTATAGGAAGAATCATACTCAATGTACTTCGCAGCCTGCACACAAAGGGGAAGTTCAGCGTGGAACTGCATAATACAGAAGGTTTTAAATATCAGCCATTACATATAGGGATTTTGGACTTTCAATACCATTATTCATCGTCATCAATATATCAACCATTATTGTCTAATATATGACCGTATCACCGATACTAATACATATCACGATACCCATATTTAAAATCATACTGACCGATGACAACAATTTTCAGTTAGTTCAAATCATCCTGTTCCCCTCTATTCACCTTCTCATATCTCTTCGAGGCTCTAGCATATTTACCCGCCTTGAACAGTGTATTTCCTTCTTCCTTCTTCTCGCCAGCAGCTTCAATTTTCTCCTGGGTGTTCATATCCCAAGATTCCTTCTCCTGAAGGCCAAAAATAGTATTAAACACAAACATAATCCCCAAACACATAATGTATTATAAAACACAAACCTAAAGGCAAACCCAATCAACTAACCTTGTCAAAGGAGACAAGCTCAACTTCATAGAAAACATATGAGTTTGGAGGAACCACAGCCAGTTCCTGATGTGACTCAGATGATCCAAAGGCATATTCTGGTGCAACAGTCAGCAATGCTATCTCTCCCTTCTTCATTGTCATCACTGCTATGTCAAGCCCCTCAATGACTTGCTCTATTCAAGAAGTTAAAAACCTTCAGTGTCAAAGAAACAAAAACAAAAACAAAAAAGAACCACCAGATTAAAAATCAAGGCTCAGATAAGTAATAGTACCTTCATCTGTCTTGAACTCAAACAACTCTTCATCATTGTCATGACCCTTCTTAAGGAAGATGGTACCATCTTGCAACTTACCAATCAATTTCACTGGCAAATGCACAAAGAAAAATATTGCCAACCACTACAGTTAACCACATATCACAATACCAACATTGTCAAGCCCAAAATATATATATATAATAATAATAAAAAGGATGAGAATAACATTTCACAGTCGCTCCGTCATTCGGGCGATCATATCCCTCCCCTTCCTTCAGGATCTTCTTAATGACCTTATCATCTTTTACTTCAGTCACAGTCTTCCATGACACCAACTCAAGAGTTATCTGCAACATTGCATTTGGGGGGACACCACCTTCATCACCTGATGCTGGCTTGCCCTTCTCCCCAAACCCATCTGCAACCAAATAGAAAGAAGAGCTATAAGAACAAAGAAAATGCATGACTAAAAATTGCTTCAATAGTAAACACACCCAGCAATGAGGAAATTATCAAGAAGGGAAGAACATACATTGTGGCTTCACTGTTAGAAGAACCTTCTCTCCTTTCTTCATTGTCTTTACAGCTTTAGCAAGAGCAGGGCAGAAATATCCTGTTTACAAACAATTATATATCATAAATTCAAATATACTATGTCAAAGCCTACACAACAACAAAAAAATATTAACAAATTCTTGTGAACTCTACCCTCTTTCACGGTGAACTCTACTCCATCTGACTTCACAATCGAGGTTCCATCCTCAAGCCGAGCTTCATACTTCACTGCAATAAAATGCAAAGGCACATAGTTGATTATTCAGTTCAAGTTATCATAATGACACTTACAACAGAACCTGAAATGAATAAGAGCATTATAGTAAATACCTAAAACTTCATCAGGATCCTTAGGATTCTCCCACTTCTCTCCCTTAGCAAGTATCTTCTTGAATATTCCACCATCCTTGCAGATGTCTTTGATGCTGACCCAGGATAGCAACTCTACATCAAATTTGAGAGTTGCATTTGGGGGAATGGTTGGGGGAGAACCAGATTCACCATAGGCAAGCTCTGGTGGAATAGTGAAAATGGCATTTTCTCCCTTCTTCATTGTTTTAATACCCTCGTCCCATCCCTTAATTACTTGCCCTGTCATGCCAAGACCAAAAATACATTCCATTCTCATACCCAGAGCAATATTTACACAATCAAACCCTTCACGCTAGTCATGAAAGCACATCATACTTAAACCCTTTCAGAGTCCCTTGTCATCTAAAAGGCTGACAGTAAGAAATATGAAATGAAACAAAATACAAAGATAAACAAAAAGCCCAAACAAGAAAATATAATATATATATATATATAACCAACAGGCTAAGGTATCATATATTAGTCCTGATTCTGAACTAGTTAATACGGACTAGAGTGGGAAGACATACACAAATCCTCCACAATGTACATGTACCCTGCACTTGCAACCAGAGTGCAGTTTCGTAAGGTCTCTCCAACGCAGTCACTAAAGGGATTACAGTTTCTGTGGGCCCAACATGATTATTCTGTTCTTATACCTTCACGATTAATCTCTCCTCCCTCCCCCTCTTCTCCTTTGACTAAACCGAGGATTATAGAAAATTCCTCTTGATTTCCCCCATCAAACAGAATGCTAGTGTTCTATTTTCCCATCACAACTTATAGAACTCTGCAGTGAATATTTTTATTAGTATTGAAGCTAGACAAACTGCCCACTTCACAGAGAACTTTTTATAAAAAGCCTTAGATGCTCATGGCAACATGAACGTATGACAGAATTGGGTGCTCATGGTCACATATTACAACCTGTGTATGTCATTCATGTATTAGTAATAAGTTTTCCTTAACTATTCCATTTCCTAATAAATGCTGTTTGTTAAAAGACATGAAACATTAGTGAAAACTCCAAACTCTAAGATACCACCAAAACATACCTAAACATACAGGAACTAACCCAAACACTACAAAAAAAATTCTGAAATAGAGAATTATTTCATCATCATCTATTAAAAATATCTTAAGATTTCATTGCTTTTCCTTTTGTATGTTACATGGACTCTTCTATTTCTCCCACAGTATCCATGTCCACCAGCTATGACATGGGTAAGGGTGTGGGATATGTGTCCGACACTCATACCCAATTTAGACACTCAGATCCTTTAATTTGTGACAATACATGAAGAAGATGAAACACACATTTGTTAATAAAGTAATATTTTTAGCCTCACACATGAATTAGATATTAAAATTTCATATTTTTCCTTAATCTTATTTAATTTCTAGTATATTTCTACATAATTTACAACATCTCATCCGAGAATATTATATAATATGCAATATATATGTGCATATGACGTGTCCCTGTACTCATATCCAATTTTGGATATGTATCCCAAGATCCTAAGATTTAAATTTATGAAGGTCTGATGCTTGGATACACACCCGCACTCAATATTCGTACCCGAGTCCATGTAACATATGACTAATGGTCCAAAACATTTGCAAATCCACTTGTACATGCTGTACCTATAGTGCGAGGGTGGCTCCATAATTGGAAAGGTCAAGTATTCTGTTAAAAAAATAAAATAATATAAAATAAATAAATCTTAAATTAGTTAGAACTTTTTGAAAGAAAAAACACGTCAAGGAGATGAAGTAGTGAAACCAAATGGAAAATATACAAGTTACTTATTCACTATATTATTGTTATTGTATATAACCATTTTATAAATACCACCAAAGGGTGGTTGTGCACCATGAAGATGATGTATTTACTACAAAAGTATTTCACTGCCTGTAACCTTTTTTTTTCCTCCCTTGACCGTTCCATTCTTTTCAAATTTTCAAATTTATCTTTGTGTCCCGCTACAGCTTTCCTATTTTTTATCTATATCCTCCTCCTATAACTTCCCATAGAACGTGACAATTTTGAACAATTTAAAATTGAGAATAGCTCACAGCTTCAAATTTAATTCATAACAAATAAAAGGTCCAGCCTTTATATAGTATTATAGATTATTACAAGTTCATTCTTCATTTTTTCATCTCAATTACTACTGGAGCAGAGTTATTAAAGGCAATAGGCGCAATGAAGCGCCAAAGTTTCCCTGGGCCAAGGCGCAAGGAGCAAGACGAGGCACAAGCTTTATCAAAGCAATGCTCATGTTGACAATAAAAAATAGATAATTTAATATAAGCAAATAATAAGTAAAATGAAGTATTAAATATTTTAAAACATGAATACCAAACACCAATATTTTATCACAAACACAAACATCTAATGCATAAATATTTACAAAAAAAAAAAGAAAAAATCAAAGTGTCAAACAAGAAGTGTAGAGACAGAAAAGTAGAAGAAGATTTGAGGAGATGAAGAAAAATAACTACAAGTTTGGTTGAAGAAAAAGCTCTATCCAACCGTCTTTGAATAATTAGGGCTCAAAAAGTGTTGGGTTACAATTTATGTTTAGAGGTTTAATCTCTTGTACCACATGTAAACAAAATAATAATGAGATTAAGTGAAATCAAGGGTTGTAGTTGTAATAAACAAATATTTTCAAAGAAGTGCACAAGTCATGCGTCTTGAGTCTAAGCCTAAAGCACACACTTTATGCGCCTATATGGAGCCTGTTTTACATTGTATGGATGTTCCAAAGCACACTGACTATGCCTTGATGAGCCTTGGGCCTAGGCGCACGTCTAGATGCCACCTTCCCCAACAAACTGTTTAACCTTTTACTTATGAGTTTTTAATATTTATTGAACTTTATTCTTAATCTTGGTATAAAAAAATAAAAATAAATAGATAAAACTTTAACTCACATTTGATTATTAGTTTATAATTTTGTAAATTTTATTTGGTTTGTCTTGCACTTGTGTTTTAATATTTATGTGGCTGACATTAATTTAATGATTCGTAATTTGCTTTACTTCCAAATTATTTACTTACATAGTTTAATTACTGATCTTATAGAATAATTTTTTATATAATTATGGCTTGTATAAATATTTATATAGGTTTCAAATAAACATTTCCAAGCATTTGTAACACAAGGTTATTCAAAATATTTCCATTTACATACTATTGAAAACAACGTATCAAGATAAGTTTTGACCCTTGGTAGCCCCCAGCCAGATTGATGCTTTTTATCAATCCTTGTGGGAGCTTACACCCCCTATGTGATGGCTTAACACACCCTCCCCTCTTATAAGGAGAAATACCCATACTACTGAACTATAGTCCTGCTTCTACGAGACGAACTCAATAGAGAAGAGGAGAGGGGCACATACCAAGCCTAAGTTTTGACCCTTGGTAGCCCCCCAACTAAAAACTACATACACAACACAAATACATTAAAAATGCAATATATGCAAATGACACACAAAAAATATATAAATATATATTTATTATAAGTCATACATTTGAATATTTCATCCAAAGATAATAAAATAATGCAATATAATACTACATAAAATTAAATAACCACATATTCCATAACATAGCAATCACAGTTTATAATAGGTCACTACGTAATGCTATAATCACAGTAAAGTGTCTCATAACATAAAAATAAAAGTCAAGAATTATACATTAATTAATTATACATTCAACTAAAAGTTAAGTTTATTACCTACAAGAGAAAGGGGGTGGGGGGAAGTAATTTTTCAATTTGATTCGAACTTAAACTATTTAAATTTTCATTTTGACCCCAAACATGTCCCCAAAGTGTTGGTAACATGTTTCTAGCATAGTCGTAACATGTTGTCCATAATACCCAATGCATCCAAGCAAAAAAAACAAAAACAGACTCCAATTTGAGTGTCCTACATGCGTCTGATGCATGTCCGTGTCCAACAAACACTGGTACATGACATCCCTAGATGGGTTTATGTTTCATAGGACCCAACATTAAAAAACCCGTAAAGAGACATTAAACTCCAACACAAACACAAAGAGGAAAGAATTGTAATATTCACAAACCTTGCCCTGAGACCAAATTAAACCACTAGTTTTCATCCCATCCAATGTTTTGAAAACCAGACCGGACCTGCTACTTCAACCGGTTGACCCGTCGACCAGCCCAAGTTTCGGTCTGGATCAACCCTCAAAGCCAAACGAGCTTGAAAACAAGCCTTTTTAGGCTAAACCGGTAACCCGGTTGAACCGGAACGGTTTGCTATATATGGTCCAATAATGAAAAAATTGATACTACAAGGAGTTGAACTCAACACTTCAAGCTCTAAAGAACATGAATTTCCACTTTGCCATCATGGCTTATTGTTAGTATATACAAGATATATAATATTTATTATATTCAAAGTAATTTCTTTCAAATACATGTATAATTAATATTTTTACAAACAATATTAATATAAAAATATATATAAACATAAAAATTTGATAAATATATATCTTAAATTATAAAATTTTTTAAATGAATGTATTCTATTAATTTTTAAATTATAAAAATATTTATATAATAATTACGATGTCACAGTTTGAAGTCAGTTCAACCCAATGGTTGAATCGATGACCTGTCCACCTGAACCCTTTTCAAGTTCACTCACCGGTCCAATTTTTAAAACATTGATCCCATCAATAAAGCTTTTCTAATAGTCAATACCTAATCAATTGTTAGATGATTAATTGATGTTTCTTACTCTGCAACTGCCACAATAACAAATCAATTGGCATAGTCAATTGTATAATATTTGTTTGGTAACTACGTAAACTCTACGGAAAATGGAACTTGCGTTTTCAAACCTAAATGAAATGATTGACACAAGTCAAGCAACCGTCCATTGTTTCTCACAACTCTTCAAATATGAAGAGTCCGTTGTAGCCAAGTTACTACTGTCTTTTGCTGATAAGGTCCTAGACCCTGAATTTGATCCTTTGATTGGGGACCGACCACCAACAATCCTTTGAATTAGGAATTAGCCACCTAAACACTTAATATTATTAAATCTCCTCCTCAAAACCATTACAATAAACATCCTTATATAAGAAAAATAACAGACTTCCTAATATAATTAGACTTCTTAAATTGATTTAGATAGTAATTGAAAAGAAGTAGACCTCCTAATATAATTGGTTTCCTAACATTCGACCGCCTTAGAATGACAGCTTGTCCTCAAGCTGGAAAATCATAATAACGAGCACAAAAAGTAGCATGGTCTTCCCAAGTAGCTTCATTAACAGAATGACCCTTCCACTGAATGAGCCAGTGTGTGACAGCTTGATTGTTCTCCTTGAAGATGCCGCGATCTAAAATTTTCTCAAGCACCCATTCAGGATCATCAACAAGAGAAGGTAAGTAGGGGTTGGAAGTAACATTTGCTCTCAACTTTGACTTCAAGGTAGAGACATGAAAAACGAGACGTACGTGACACCCTTCAGGAAGGTCCAACTTGTAAGCAACAGAACCAACCTGCGCAATAATGCAAAAAGGTCCATAAAAACGGGGAGAAAGCTTCGAATAATGCTGTGAAGCAGCTGTAGATTGGCGATAAGGTTGCAGCTACAAAAAAAAACCCAATCATTCACAACAAGAAGGCGTTCAGTTCGATTAGCATCAGCATAGAATTTCATACGAGCTTGAGCAGATTACAGATGATCCTTTAAAAGTTGCAAAGTATGATTGCAATCTCGTAAAGCAAGGTCAACTGTATGAACAACAGTTGTACTAGAAAGATAAGCCAAAACTGAAGGTGGAGGGCGGCTGTAGACAACCTCAAACGGAGTCATTTGAATAGCATAATGATAAATGGTATTGTATCACCATTCAGCCCAAGCCAACCAACGAGACCAATCGTGAGGTTTCTGACCCGCAAAACATCAAAGATAACACTCTAAAGTGTGGTTAGTAACCTCGGTCTGACCATCATATTGAGGGTAATAAGCCGAACTCCAACATAATTGCGTACCCTGCATAGTTAAGAAGGTTTTCCAAAAATTACTAAGAAAGATTACTATGAATTGTACGAGGCATGCCCTGCAAGCGAACAATATCTCTTACAAAAATATCAACAACAGTAGAAGGACCCCGTGGCACTCACACTATAAAAGACGATGTACAGGCCATTATCCATAAGCATAACGATAGGAGAACCATCACCAACCAAAGTGAACTCTTGATCAGCGACTTGAAATTTCATGGTTAAATTGCAAAAATCTCAAGCAATTAAGCCTAATGATCGTAACCATTGTGCTCCCAAAACCACCTCACAACCACTAATAGCCAAAAGAAAAAATTCGGTGGAAACTATGTAGCCTTGTAAATTAAATTGAACATCAGAACACTTAACCAAGCTATTTAAAAATTCACCATCAGCCACCTTGACTCGTAAAGACTTGTCCCTTTAAATAGAATAACCACACTGTTTAGCTATGTCACAGGGACTCTTTGGAATTTCGAAGGTACCCGACACGACACGACACGGGTACGGGTGCGGTGCGGGATACGGCTCCTTATAAACGGATACGGCAAAAGAATCGAAAGAGGAGAAAGCAAGGAGAGAACCTGGCCTTTGACTTCAATCTGACTTGGTTGCAGAGCATCGATTCAATCTGACTTGGTTGCAGAGCATGGATCGATCTGTGAAGTTGATCGATCTGCGAAGCTTGATCTGCGAAGTTGACCGATCTGCGAAGTCGATCTACTGTGCTCCTTCGTCTTTCCCTTTGATCTCAATCTCTGTTCTTCTCGTCTCTTCATCACTCTCTCTCTCTCTCTCTCTCTCTCTCTTCTTTTTTGATCAGTCTCTCTCTGTCTCTTCTTTTTAATATAATTTGAATTATATATAATATAAACTATATTAATATAATATTATTCATATTCAAAAAAATATTATATAATATAATATATCATAAATAACATAATTTTTATGTCTAAAATTAAAATAATTTATTTTATCATATATAATATAATTTATTTTATGTCTAAAATAATGTTTATAATTTTTATTTATTATTTATTTGTTATTTTTTTTAATAAAATTTGTTATTCCTTAAACTTTTTAAACTCATCTTCATATAATAAATATATTTAAAAATAACTATTTAACGTATTTCCATACCCGTTTCTTAATTTGGATCCATATCCATGTAATTTTAATTTTTAATTTTAAAGTGTCCGACCCTTAGATACACACCCATACCCGATACCCGCACCCAAGTCTGTGTAACGTAGCTGTTTAACAATAGAATGATGGATAAAATTATGTGTGGAACCAGAGTCAATGAGGACTGTAATAGGTTATTTTTTTGAGTGCCGCTGATGCACATAGCTTCAGGTCGAGTTGACCCCATAAGAGCATGTAACGAAATTTTAAAAGTTGGCAGTTCTGGGATACCACCAACTATGGTTTCAGATTCAAAGTCCTCAACTTCGACCTCCGATTCACCTTCCAAGAGAGATAATTGTGGCTTTTGGCATCGATGACTAGGTTTATAAATCTCGTTGCAATTAAAACAAAGACCCTTCTCACATCGTTCCTTCTGTTCAGTCCATGACAAACGTTTAACACCAGTAGATAAGGATGGCAATTGGTTAACAAGCTTAGGTACAGGCTTTCGTACATAAGATATGTTAGAAGGCCATGGAGAAGGTGGACGAGAAATAGTCTTGGTCATATCATGTGCGATGGTTGCTATAATTGCATCCTCTTGGCCAAATGCTAATTCAAAGGTCTCAGTTAGACTCATTAGATGAAGCAAACAAACACCAACCCTTATGTCAGCATGAAGTCCAGAAAAAAAAATACTAATTTGATGTGACTCAAGCAAACCTATAATCATATTAGAAAGTCACTCAAACTCCATAATAAATTCACGAATAGTGCCAACCTGAGACAGTTTGGCTAATGAACTACAAGGACCAATTTGTTGTCGAGAACCAAAATGGGTGCATATGGCTCGAGAAAATTGTTGCCAAGTCAAAACCCCAAGGGACTGTTTAATCCAATGATACCAAGAAATAGCATCGCCTTGAAGGTGCACTGCAGCCAAAGGAACCATCTGTGAGTCTAAAACACCATTAAGTTCTTGATATTGTACAGCCTGAAATAACCACCCTTCATCAATACCGTTAAATTTTGGAAAATCAATTCGGAGAGTTCGACCCTGAAAATTTGGACCAGCACACCGATCGTCGTCATCGCGTTGTATAAGTGGATTAAGATTGATGCCAGGTTGGGGAAGGCAAGCTTCACATTGCCTATCCTGCAACAGCGCTTGGATATTTTGAAGAATGGTATTATTGATTTGTCTATCACGTATCAACTCTTGCATATTAGTAAACATCACGACCATCCTAGTAGTAAGAGCAGCAACTTGTTCTTCGAGTTCCTTAATAGTCATGTTGATGATGATGAATGGCTGCTCTGATACTAGATGATAGGGTCCCAGACCCTGAATTTGATCCTTTGATTGGGGATCAGGCACCAACAATCCTTTGAATTGGAGATTCGTCACCTAAACTCTTAATATTATTAAATCTCTCAAAACCATTACAATAAGCATTCTTATATAAGAAAAATAACATAGACTTCCTAATATAATTAGACTTCCTAAATTGATTTAGAGAGTAATTGAAAAGAAGTAGACCTCTTAATATAATTGGTTTCCTAACATTTGCAAGCAAATTTAAAAAAATTATACAATATAAGAAACATATACATACAAACACCAAAATAGATCAAACGAGATATAAAAAAATAAAAAAATAAAAATAATAATAATAATAAAGAGGGGAAAAAAAAATACACTTACCTTGACCGAGAGTGAACTTGAACGGAGTACCCCTATCTCGACTCGAATCAAACTGAGTCCCATCGAGTAAAGTTCCAGTGTAATGAACTGGTATTCAATCCAGATCATCCAAAACCAGTGCAAATCAACAGCGCATCAGAAAATGGAACGAATTAAACTGAAAAAATAATCTAAAAGAGAAACGATTGATGCAAAATCAGTGGTGAATGTATGGATGAATAACTAGTTTACCTTCAACTTCATCGCCATTATCAGGAGTGTCCCAAGCTTCACCATTCTTGACAAGCTTCTTCTTCAAACCTTGCTTCCCGATCTCCTTCTCTTCACCGACCTTCATGATCGGACTCGCGTCTGGGATGTCGAAATCGTCGTTCATCTCGTCGGCCGCTGGAATATCAAAATCCTCATCCATTTCGATACGAATCTAGAGAGAGAAACTGCTCACAAATCAGTAGAGAGAGAGAGATAGAGAGAGAGAGAGAGAGGAACTGCGTGTGAATAAGAGAAAGCAGCTCTGGGTCCTGGGGAGTTCTAAAAGGGCTCAGTGTGAGAAGCAGGAGACTAGATTGGAGGGTCAGGATGGCTCCAGAGAAATAAGATCACGTTGACGGATTCTTTTTCTTTAAACTTAAAGTCTTTTTTTTTTCTTTTTTTAACCATGTAATTTTTTATTTTTTTTAATCTGTATACAACAACATTATAAACTCACCTTCATTAATTCAAATTTTTTTCGGGAAAAAAATCAATGATTCATTTCATATATAGATTCTATATTTTATCAATTTAATTTCTATCATACAAATACATTCGAGATAACTGAAATGGTGGGTTCCTAATATTTTTCTATTAGTATTATATAGAAAGATTTAAAAAGTAATTTTTCTTTGAAAAAAAAATCACTTGAGAAAAAAAAAAAGAAAAAAACTCCAAAAGAAATCAAAAAGGATAAATTACATTGACCTCCCGTGATTATGAAAATTACATAGACATCTCTTGAGATTTATAAAATAACATTGACCTCCGCTATCAGTATTAGTCATTAAATTACAGGTAATTCTATTTTTACACATAATTTATTCTCTGTATACAAGCTTAATGAATTAAATTTTTATTAGAATTTACTATCAAACAAAATGACCACTATAGACATATCAATACACACACCAAATCTTAAAACTAAGTTTTTTATGTAAACATCTTTTAAAAACAAAAATTCTCAGTGCACATCTTTTGGGAAAAAAAAAAAAAACCCTAGAACACATCACGTTAAAACCTACATTGTTTCTCATTCCCTCTATTGTTGTACTCTATTGTTCTACTTGGAGATTTTTTAAAAAAATATTCTAAAAAAAAAATTAATTTAGAGAATTGATCCACTTTTCAAATTATTTGAAAAACTAACTTGCTTTTTAAAATCACATTTTCAACATTCAATTTCAACTTGAAATTGCATGTTGAAATGCAATTTTATGATGACATGGAGATATATTGTATTTTCAACATGCGGTTTTAAATTAAAATTGCATTTTCAAAATACGATTTTCAATTTAAAATTGCATTTTTAAAATGCAATTTCAAAAAACAGATTAGTTTTCTAAATAATTTGAAAAGTTGGTTAATTTTCTAAATTATTATTTTTTAGAATATTAAAAAAAAAAAAAACTCGTCCTACTCGTCATTCTTGATTTGCGTGATGAAAGGTGAGTTTCCATGTGCGGAAGTTGATTTTTTTTTTTTTTTTTTCGCAATTCTCATTTGGCAAATCAACAACCGAAATTATTTTATTCATTCAAAAATTAACTTCAAAAATATCTTACTTCATTTAGTTTGTTCCTTTTAGATGTACACAATCGAATGGGTTCAAATTATCCGTTAGTTGTGTGTTGCACGAAACTATTTGATTCAAATGTTGATTGTTGAATAAAATTAATTGGCTCAAAAAACCAATACCGAATAGGTTATTTATATTTCTTCACCAACCAATGTTGAATGACTATAAAAAATGGTAAAACTACAATTTATTTTTGTAAAGTTATTCTATAATAACTACAAAATGAGTGAGTAATAATCATTAACATTCGATAATGCAATGGAACTCAATGTTGGAGTCAGAGAACTATTGAAAATATGTTAAAGGATTGCTTGATATGCCAGAGTTATGGGTGTGATGTGTGTAAATGTGTTGTGTTCAAATTATAGGTTAAGGGTATATTTGAAACATTTAGTGTGGAACGATCATAAAAGGGTGACTCCATTTGTATCCCAAAAGATTGGTTGGACAACCCAATTTAATAACAAAAATTTATTACTATTATGTTCCTATTCCATACGACTAAAAGGTAATTGATATTGAAAAAATTGCAGATCATAGTGTTTTGGACACCTCATTTCATAATCAACCTCAATCCTTTCATTCTCTATTGTCTTGTCACTTTTTGCACTTTACATATTTATACTCAACCATATTTCCCTTAAATCCATCATTCTTGCATTTCACTTCATATTGAAGGTAATAGTGGACAACAAAAAAGACGTTTGTAGATAATGCAGGTTTTTCATTCATCTTCATCACTTTTGGTTGATGAGTTTTCGAAATTTGTCGGAAATTTAATACTTAACAAATTATATTTATTTCGAAATTTTTTTCTAAAATATTTCATATATTCAAAACTGTGTTTTCAAATTATTTGACATTGTTCAGTACTTAATATCTGAACAAATTGTCTATGTTTGACTTTGTATTTCCAAACATTTAATTTTCCAACTTCTTTATATTCTAGTTTCGAACAAAAAAAACTATTTGGTGTTATACCTCTAAGCAAATTACATATATTAGGATTTTTTTTTCTAAATAAATTCAATTTTGTTTGCTATTGAGTATCTGAAAATAATAAAAATATTCAACTTTGTGTTTCCATATCCTTGGTTTGGGAGCCTATTTGATTTGTGGGGGTGTACTAAGTATTTTTCTAGGATTTTTGAAGGTATAATAGGTATTATTTAAAGTGTTCAAAATAATAAAATAAATTTCAATTTTTAAATTGGGGTCTCCAAAGTATTAGAGTGTACAACTAATCTTTTGGGGATGTAAATAGAGCCATTTAAAATAAAATGTTACCAAATATATAAGCGTGCGAATTGAGAAATATGTAAGAATAGTAAATGGTGTGTGGAGGTAGAATTGAGTGCTGCTATTAGCATTCCATCAATTATTTTGGACCTTCTATTTCTTTGGAACCCCACGTATAAATTCTAAAATCTTTAAAAAAAAATTTTATCTCCTCAAATAATACCAAAATTATCCTTGTAAAAATATTCTACCTATTTAAATGCACACCCCCACACCCCAAAAATTTCTTTGGAACCCCACGTATAAATTCTAAAATCCTTAAAAAAAAAATTTATCTCCTCAAATAATACAAAAATTATCCTTGTAAAAACATTCTACCCATTTAAATGCACACCCCCACACCCCAAAAAACCTCTCTTCCAAAACTTAAACAAAACCCACAACGGTGGAACCTCCCAAAACTTGTGGAAAAATTTTTGTAGTGATTAAGAAGTTTTTTCTCTGCTTCATTATGAAATTTGTCAATCTGTTTGATTTCTTTTTTCTATTACCTCTTTTCACACACACAACACAATCCACTTTCATGCTTCTCTGATTGGTTTTCTGTGATTCATTCATGGCCTCACTGTACTTGTTTGCTTATGAGTAAAACTGGACAGGATTTCACCCCCCGATCGATCTGCCGATCTACCACCCGATGGTGGTCTGACCTTCTTTGTTTGTCTACTTCTATTGCTGCTTTGGTTATATGTTCTTGAATAAATAAGAAATATTTAGTTACTTGTTTCTGAATAAATAAATAATGTACGAACCTGTGTTCCCGAATTTTGGTTATATGTTCGGGAGTTAAATCCTGAAAAAATAGCAAATAATTTTTATTATTTTTATCATTTTTTTTAAGAAACTTACCATTATAAGGCCAGTCTCTTTTGAGCTAAGAATACCGTGAAAGTTATGAACCTCTTTTGATATTTTATTGTTGTACTCCTCTCGTTCCACTCATTGTTATTGTCGGAGAAGTATAGGTAATAAAATGGTTGTCACCGTTGTTGCCAGAATATTACCGCCAAGAGTTTTCAAGGTTTTGAAAGTAAGTAGGTTTTGAATGTGGGATTTGGGGAAGATGAATGGGTAGTGATGGAGATGGGTGGTCTCATAAACCTTGACTCATGTGGATAGTTTTTCTAAATAAATATTTGTCAAAATTTTGAATGAGAAAATTTTGCTTAAAAAATAGGTTGATGATTAGATTTAGAGCATATTTGATAAAACTTAATTACTAATTTTTTTTAATACTAAAAGTTTTAATAAAGTATAGAATTTTAAAATTACGTAAATTTATTCATAAATATTAAATGTAAAAAATGCTAAGAGTTTTGAAAATATTAAATTTATTCATAAATATTAAGTTTTCAAATGCTAGAAGTACTATTTGATGAAGTACATAATTTTTTTAATAAAAATAGTTTATTAATAATGCCATTTCATACATATTTACAATATATCATGTCCATTTTTTTAAAAAAATTGTGATTAACTCTTAAGAATTTATAAAATTCTTTTTTGAAATGTGGATTGTGCATAAATCTATTAACAAATGAGAAAAAAAAAATTATAAATCTACATATAGTACATACATTACCCTTTTTTTGAACCATGTTAACTATAGGCCAAGTACTCATTCTAGCTCAAGCTACTTACTGTATAAATATCGATATTTAGGTATTAGCCATCAAAATGGTCTAACACATTTTTAATCAAATACACATAAAAAATTTAGACCTATAAGCTAGAGTTAAATTGTTTTGTATACATATTTATTTTAATTTATATGTTTAGAATATTAGTTTTAATTTTTTTAATATAAAATAATTAAAAAACATAAAAAGTCAAAAATTAAAAATGATCTATAGTGGCGATCAAATTAGAAATGAGTGTGTTGTTTGTAAGCATTAAAAATGATCAAATTAGAAATTAAAAATGATCTATAGTGGCTCCGTTTGGTAAGCATCTCAAAATATAGTTTCACCCATTGATTTGAGTGTGTTGTTTGTTTGAAACTTTCAAATCATCATTCTACACCAATTTCTCAAAACTCAATTCAAAACATAATCATTATTTTTCAAAACTCATAACTAAACACATAATTTAAAACTCTTTTCAAAACTCAATTCAAATCAATATTTTAAATATTTTAAATATTTAAATATTTTTAAAATATTTTAATTTTGTTAAGATTTTAAATATTTTAATAGTTAAATATGTTATGATTTTTTTAATTTTTTAATATTTTTAATATTTTTAAATATTTTAATTTCAAAATATTACGATTTTAATTTTTTTAATTTTAAAATATTTTATAAAAATAAATTCAAACTCCATTTTATAAAAATATTTTTAAATATTTTAAATTTTTTGTTATGTATTTGGTTACGATTTGAGTATAGAGTTGTGAAAGTAGTATGGAGTTTTGAGTTATGTGTTTGGTTATGAGTTTTAAAAATAATTTCTTAATTGAATTTTGTTTTGTGTGTTTGGTTACGATTTGAGTGTAGAGTTGTTTTTAAATTTAAAATATTAACATTTTAAATTATTTAAATTTTTTGAATATTTAAGTTATTTAAATTTTTATGATTTAAATTTTTTGAATATTTATTTTATTTTTTTACTTATTAAATTTTTTAAATTATTTAAATTATTTAAATATTTATGATTTAAATTTTTTGAATATTTATTTTGAAAAAAAATTATTTCCTTTTTAGTATTTTCAATTAAAAAAATTGATTAATATTATTTTCTATTAATAATAATTTTTGTAAATTAAATTTTAAAAAGAGTTTGGTTATGAGTGTTGATCAGAATTTTTAATAGTGTGAAAGTAGTGTGTTTTGTTACGAGTTATAATAATTTGAATTAAGTTTTGAAAACTTTTTCCAAAACTCATAACCAAACAAATTTTCTTACTTCACATATCAAATCAAATTTTCAAAACTTAATTTCACACTCAATTCAACACTCTATTAAAAAATCATAACCAAATAAATTTTTTACACTCAAATCATAATTTCATAACCCACAAACTCAAAATATAACTCATACTCTCAAATCATATTTACAAAATTCTACTAAACGCAATCTAAGTGAAGCTGGGTCCTACTTAACTATTCCATGCATGAAGAAATGACTCCAAAATGTCATCTACCAATGACGCATTCCTTCTTCCAAGTAGTGGGACCAAGCAAAAAGTAAGCTTAATCCAAGCAATACAACATCAAACACCCAGAAAAGAATAAGGAAAATGCCTAAGACCCCCAGCTGGGGGTGCTGGGGGTCATCCGTGTAAGCCACTGATTGGTTGGAAAAAAAAAATTGTTTTTTTTTTTTTTTTTTTTTTTTGTTTCAACCAATGAAATGGTGCCACGTCACTGGGGGTTGACCCCCAGTGGGGGTCTAAAGCATTGCCCAAAGAATAAATGCATGTCATTACCATGCATTGCAATTAATGCATGGCCCACAAAGCATTTTCCACCAACACCATGAAAATAAATTATAACAAAGCTGAACAAAGGGACGCTTGGCCTGCTTTGAGGCGCCGCTGAGTTGTCGGCCAATCGATAAATATTTAAAAAAAAATTATGTGTATATATTTTCAAGTCAAGTAGCGACGCTCAATCGATTAAAAAAGCACAAAGCTAGGAATATACGAGACTAATGACGATGCAGATGTTTTGTTTGGGGGTACCACTAAGCTACAAAATACTAAGCAAAAACCAAGCTAGACCCAACACAAACGCTTTGGGCTGAACAATAATTTTGAATCCAACCCGCAAAAAATTAAGTTGTGACCAACCAAACTTCGAAGCTGGTGATGAAATTGGCTTCCGCATCGCTAAACGTAAATGCAAGCCAGGAGGCAAATGAAGTGGGTAAAAATTAATTATGTCTTAGTGCTCGGCCCAATGCTAGGCTCACTCCAAGGTTGGGCTAGGTTGGAGCTCGATGGCCAACACCTACTCTGAAGTAAAATAATCGTTGGAGTTCGACCCAATGTACGAGCGTCACTCCAAAGTGGATACTAGAAAGCTCGGCACAACGAGTAAGGCTCGCTCCGAAGCGAGCCGAGCAACAAGTTGTACCTCCAAGATGGACAACCATTTTGAAGTGAACCAATTTGGAGAAGGCCAACACACCGAAGGCCTTTCTTGGGCTCACAAGAGACAAAAAAAACTCTGTTCCTCTCCTTCTATCTGAACAAAATGTGGAGACATGGAAATGCAGAAGAACAAGGCGCACACATGATAGACTTGCACCTGAGTGTCAGGCAGAGTGGTCTTCCTTCTCCAATGAAAGATGATCACTAATGAGAAAAACAAAACAGATTTGCACTCAAGTGTCAGGCGGGGTAACCGTCCTCTTCCAATAGGAGACAACCATGAACAAGACAAATAAGACAAATGGCAGAAAAAGAAGGTGTGGACGCGCCCCGGGAGGGGCCTTATGCTACCACAGTTCGGACTCAATTTGTCACGGTTCTAAATCTGAACCAAAGAGTCCAAATCCGGCAAATCGTTTTGAGAAAACAGATTTTTAGAAAGAAGTGCCAAACATGGACTGCTTTGCCAGATACAGAGTCGCCACCTAAATATTTTTTAACGGGGGAATTTAGGAAACCCTGACTCAGTGCCAAAGGCCACATGTCCGTCATCACCAAAGTTGTCTCGGCTCGGGAACTTGGGTACGATTGGGGAAGGTCAGCTATGAGCACCCCCTCTCGCCCGATCCGAAGATCGGCCTCTTCTAACCATGATATCCGATTTTGAAAATATTATGTGTTCTTATTCTGATTAATTAGCTAATCTTACTATGTGATGTGCACAACACAAAAGTATAGACTAGATCGCCTAATTTGGAACGAAGCATTGCATATCCGTTTGTTTAAAAAATGATTTGAGATTTGCTACTCGCAAGTAGGCTAAAACATGGATTTCAATGAGTCGCCCCAACTCAAACAATCCAACTTTCACCCACAGGCATTCAGGCAGTTAATCAAATAAGCATCTAGCCGCATGGTAAGCATGTTAACATTTACACTCATGCGAGATGCTAAAGCATAGATACTTACATCGTACTCCGAGCCAAGACAAAGAACATGTTAGTAATCATGCATGATCCAAGTCCATGTTAAGTGGCTAATGCAACACATACAAAATGTCACTAGAATAGGCTCGGCTAATCCTAGGATGGCATGTGGAATGCACAGATAACATGTATTCAAGTTAGATTTGAAATACTATGCAGTTAGCATGATGCGCCGAGCCCGGTGCATGCAATACTGATGAATGATGCACGCATGCATAGCATAAGGTATGCTAAAGTAAGTATGCCCCAATATTAACCATCAAAAGCAGGTAAGTAAAAGGGAGAAAGAAGTGAGGGTTGGAAGACATGCACACACGCACCCACACTTATTACAAATTTGCCCTCGCTCGGAGGGACCGAAAGAATAATACAATTAATTAACTTACAAGCTAATTAAAATGTTACAGACAATTAGCTAGTTAAGCAAATTAACTAAGCTAATTAAACAGTAAACAGCCTCGGGAATAGGGTCCAATGCAATGCGTGCTCGGCTCCGCTCGGAAAGCCACTGCCATGCACAAGATGCCTCTGCTTTGACTATTCTGCTCCTCTGAAGGCTGCACAAGTCCCAGGATATGTTCTATGCATACTGTGGAACACCACCGGCTAGGAGGAATGGCCACCGGCCAAGGGGAATGGTCACCGGCCATTGATTAAGCTATCGGCCACTGATGGATGGCTGGTCGGCACTGAAGATGGCCGGCCGGCCAAAGCTCCCTGCAGAATCTGTTTTTGACAGCAGCAGAGGGCAAAACATAGCATGGCAATGCATTTCAAGCAATGTATGCACCAACCACACTTCTTATCATAATCATGACTCAAAGGGGAATGGGCCTCGATTCTCGGACCACCAATCGCGCATTTCAATGCGTGATGGCCCAAGAAACCAAGTATGCATTTTGATATGGAATGCACTGCACATAATCAAACAAAGGGGCTCAACCTCTATCATACTCAACTCAAGAGGTGAAGCATGCATGCAAATGGAATGCAACCTAGGCATGGAGACTAAGTGTGCAACATGGACATGCAATGTGTATTTAGGCATGCAAGGCATAAGGCAAACATGTAACCACATGCTAAGGGGTGGACTTAAACTAATTTAGGCAGCCCTCAAACAAGCCTAAAACAGTGGCCAATGCTATGAAAATGAGGGACAATCATACATACAAATATGCATGCAAATGGACCAACACTTAAGCATCAAACAAGTAACCTTTAAGCACACTTAAAAGAGACAAAACATGGGCATATGGCATGCATAGAAAGCTCTGAAAATCATGAAGGAGAGGTGCGAAACCAACTAATCAAACACAAGCAAAGCATGCAATAATGGTCCAAGTACTTAAGGCAAACCAAGGAGGCTTAAACCATGGCTAAGTCAACCAAACTTCACAAGGCTAAGAGGACTTAAAACAGGTCCAAGACAGACCTAAACAATGCTAAGGATGCACCTAGATGGCATCTAAGTAGCCTAAACATGCAAGCATACACAAAGGCCTAAACACGGGGCATAAGACACCAACCTTTTAAAGCATTAAAGGGGCATCAAATGTAAGCACACAAGCACACCACAAGGACTGAAATGGCATGGCAAGTGGTTCTAAACCACTGAAATAATGCAAGTAAAGCATGCTACATACTCACACATTTGAGGCTAACAAGCCAAGATGCAAGGTGGCTACACTAAGCATGTCATGGTCGACCAAAACAACCAAAAACAGAACTTAAGCATACTAAAACAAACACAAAAGCTTCACAAAGCTTGGCCAAAATCATGCTAGAACAAGGATCAAAACCTAAAGCATGTTAAGGCCTAAACAATGGCATTACAAGGCATGTATGCTAAGCAAGCATGGTGTACCTAAACCAAGTAAAAATAGAGCTATATTATGACATAATAAGCACAAAAATCAGTTAGGACATGGCCAACATGAACCTAAATTAGATGCTCACACATGAGGCAAAAATGACCATTTTCAAGGACAACAAGGAGAGGGGGTGTCCCTCTCATTCTTAGTGGTGAGGAGGCCCAAACACAATGGTCCCGAAGCTCACCAAAAATGCACAAAAATGGAGCCTAACAAGGCTTAAGAGGGATCAAACGACCTCAAAGCTCAAAACACCCTTAAACAACTATTTAGAGTAGGCAAAAAAAAGACTTTTATATGTTATACACTAAGTCTAAAAATAGTTGCAAGGAAATCAAAAAAGCTATGCAAAAATGGGGTAAAAAGAGCAAGAATGTTACCCTTGAAGACCCTCTTCACAAATGGTGGACCAGCTGCTTCTTTGAGCTCAAAACCACCCAAGAACACCAAGAACAGACCTCTGGCCCCTCAGCAACCAAGATAAGGTGTAATGGTGGGTGTTTGTGTGCAATAATAAGGCTAAACACACACAAATACACAAAGATAGAGAGATATAGAGATAGGATATATGCAAACCCTAACCCTAGAACTCAAAGCTCTGGAAAAATGTTGTCCAACCACAAAGAGGGAGAAGAGGCCTCCTCTTATAGGGGATTCAATCTTGTAAAGCTTCAAAGGCAAGCTAACAAGAGGGAGATCCCTCCATACACGTGTATGGAGGGGAGCAAAGTGTATGCCAGCTAGCACAGCTGGCATAAAAATATCTGCAAAAGCAGATGCACAGTAGTCGGCCGGCCAAAAATGCAATTCGACCAAAAAAGATGGCCGGTCGACTATCTATAGTGCCGGCCGGCCAAACATTTGGCCAGTGGCAACAAAACACAGCCGGTGGCCTCAAGCCATGGCCGGTGATGTGTGGGGATGGCCCACAAGCCATTCCCTGCCCCTTAAACTCAAAACACAAGTGTTTGGTGCAAAACCAAACACAAAACAGTCGAGTTGAGAGATCCTGAGGCAAGACGCGTAGCCGAGACCTCCGGGAACTCAAAACGAACACAAACATGGATGATCACCGAGTGTTCAAACGGTGACGTCCAAGTCTTGAGAACGGTCAAAAATAGGGTGTCTACAGAAGGTCTTGGAGGACAGGCAATCTTCTCTTATAAAAGGTGAGCATTATTCACCCTCAAGGTATCCGAAATCCATACACTCAATATATGCACTTTGTATTATCTTCTTTCTCTCCCCTTTACCATCGGAGGGGTTTCCGACCAAACCCTAGTTGAGCAGCCTCACCATTTGTTACTTTGTGCAGATCTTCATTTCTCGAAGCACGCTGTTCTTTTACAAAGTTCAACCCTTCTTCATAGTGTGGAAATCACCCCCACACAATTCCCTTTTACTGATAGAACACATTTTATTACTTTCACTATATTGAGATCCAAGTCTTCCATTCTACTTTTTCTTTTTTCTAACCTTGGGATTTTGGTGGTGGTGATTTGTGGGGTTGATGGCGGCAGTGGTAGGTTTGATGGTAGTTTTGGGTTTGGTGTTGGATTGGATCATATGGGGGAGAGTGCAGGTAGGTGGCTAGAAAATGTTAATGAGAGTTACAACTTAGATGATGTGGCATTGTTGGATTGGATGTCCTTAAATTCTTAATTCACGGGAAAGCCGTATATAAGTTAAAGAGAAAGGTCCTCTCAAGTTCAGATTTTGGACTGTAATCTGAACGGTTTATTTTGTCAGGCATTTCATGTATTTCGTCCGCAAAAATAAAATAAAATTAGGTCGATCCGATAACTGTAACTTATTCAATTTATTGAGTTTGTCATTAAAAAAATGTTTGGTTTATTTTAAAAACACATTTTTTTGTGTTTTTTTTAGTGAAAAATTGAACAAGTTATAATTATCAGATTGACCTAATTTTTTGTGTAGATGAAACATACGAAGTACCTGACAAAATGAACAATTCCAATCATCGAAACAAGCTCGTGATGGGTCCAAAGGACCCAAACAGTGCCTTCCAATCCAAATTTAGACTAAAAGGGATCTTTCTCCATAGGTTAAACTCATTATTTTTTATCGAAAGAAAAAGATGAAAAAGATATATTGGTTGAAAGTAAAATCATGCATGAATAATTATTTTTGTACTCTCCACTACTATTGTAATTTCAAAAAAGAATCCTACTTTTTGGTAATTATTGCTCCTAAAAAAATTAAAAAGCATTATGAGAAGACCACTTTAAGACGCATGCAAGACTCATTGCCTGGGATTTAGGGATCCTGCTGTGTGCACAACAGGTTGTTATGCTTTTTTGTGGAGTGTCGTCCCAAGCCTCTTTTGATAATATGAACCATTCATATTGTAGGGTTCATCGAGTAGATCATCCATGCAAAAAATAAAATTGATTAGATATCTATAGCCCTATAACCAAAGCACATTTATTTTTATAAAAATTAATGGTTAACATAACTTTCATAAATTTTTAAAAACAATTAAGACCTATTATGAGGTTATAAATATCCGATTAACTTGATTTTTTACATAAATAATATTCTTAACAAACCCTACAATATGAACAGTTCAAATTATTAAAAAAAAATTTGGAACAAACTCCCACAAAAGGGCACAGCAGACTACTGTGCCTTGAAGGGACAACAGCACCTCCAAGTCTGCTTGCTTGGTACTTGGTACTGTAGCAAAAGTAGTTGTGGTTGAGAGTAGAGCATGGAATTAGGGCTCGTTTGGAAATTGATAACCACTTTGGCATAATAACATCACTATGCCCGTAGTTGGTCGACCATTAAGAAGTTAGGCACTCCTCTGAGGCTTCCATTCCAAAGAAGTCTTATTTTTTTTTTATATCTCTTTATTATTTTTTTATTGATATGCAATAGTTTCGATGGAGGATGGATCGGGCTAATCTATACTTCTAATGGGTTTGCTGGCCTCGAAGTCCACAGAGTGTGCTTGCAAAAAGGTCCAAGGGGGGAAGTAATCTCTCGGCGGACACTCCGATGATTGAGTTAGGATAGAGTAGATGAGAAGAGGGGGATAAAGAACTTAACCTTTAACGCATCTCAGAAGTTTCCTTATATCATTTGCTCATCATTTCCTTGTCCATTCCAATCTGTCTTGTTGGCCAAAAGTCTATATTCTAGCTTGCATCGTTCATGATGAGTTTGTACTCTCCAACGTGAAGGGGTTGTTGCATTTAATGCTATGAGAGCCTCGTTAATGGCTGATGTGTAGGTGCAATAACTTTGCAGGATCTTTGTCTACCTACATGGCTGATTCCCTGCCCAACAGGTGTTAGAATGCTATTGGTCCTGGCCCATCATTGGTTTCTCAAGGTTACTGGGTTTTAGTATCTAGTCTGTGGGCTAGGTCCTGAGTCGTGGGCTGGACCTTCTTACCGGCACATCGGTATTAGTAGTCCCTCATTTCCAAGTGCAGCTTTAGTCCAATGAAAGGAATAGGAAAGGTGGAGGGAGTCCCCCAAGCCTGGGTAGGAGGTAGGGGTGGGGTGAGAGGGGGGTGGTGGAAGGAAGACGAAAGACTGAGTGATCATGGAGGAAGGGACAGGAAGAACGATCAATCGGCAAGGGCGGCCGACCGTAAGGAGGGCCGACCGCGAAGGTGGTCGAGTGGGATAATCGACCGTGAAGAGGGTCGATCGCAAAAGGGGCCAAGCGGGATGACTGATTATGAGGAGGGCCGATCACGAAAGTGGCCGAGCGGGATGATCGATCGTGAGGAGGGCCAATCACGAAGGTGGCCGAGCGGGATGATCGACGGGAAGGAGGGTCAAAATTTCAGTGACAACGCACAGGACTCGAGGAATGAGTAAGCACGTGACGATGTGAAGTGGAATAGATGGGGGAGAGAAAAGAGAATTAGTGGGGAAAATGAGGGATCGTAGTCGTATGCGTGGCGCGATGTTAGGCCGCGGATAGAAAATATGAATCGATGGAAGGAGGTAAAGGGGCCGGTAGTGGGAATGTGGGAAAATGCGGGGGTTTATACTTGTTTGTCGAATTTCAAACTGGCGAATTTTAACCTCGATCCTTGGAACACAGCCAAACCCTGGGCATTTGGACTTGTGCGATTTACTTATCTTATTGCGAAGAATCAACACATTCCAAACTTTAGCTCTTACATCTCAGTGGCCTCTTCCCTCTTTCACATCGCTGATTTCCTCGCCCTCGCAATCAAGGCAATATACAGAAACGTGAAGGAGATAGCACAAGACAAAGCACCGGCAATGACATTGGATGTGTTAGGAGATGATAACGGAGTGGCACTGGCGGAGCAATATAGAGTAGAGAGGAGTGAAGAGAGGGTTGTGGAGCGGCCAGTGCGACCCTCTCTAGGGACAATGATGGCGGCAGTGCAGTCGATTAGCCAAGTGGAGCCGGATCACTAGCATACCAAGGCTGACAAATCCTCGCTAACGGTAGAGAATCTGGAGGAGCTGCGGAGCAAATACCAAATTCTGGCAGAGGTAGAGTTGAGAGTGCCCATGACGAAGGAGAGGGCTTCTGATGCACGGCAAATAGAGTTCGCTCTGTACGAAGAAGTGCTGCGGGGGTGTCTGAGGTTGCCCCTCCCATAGCTAGTGGTCGATGTGCTAAATAGCCTGGAGGTGGCCCCAGGACAACTAATGCCTAACGCGTGGAAGATTCTATTTGCGTGCACAGTCACGTGGCCACAGGCGATCGGAGGAGAGAAAATGATAGTGAACGATTTTTTCTCCTTCTACAAGGCTTCAGGGCAACAAAAGACTTGGGTGACCCTTCAAGCCATAGCGGGAAGGGGATTGGTGGCGGGACTACCCTCGTCGGTGAAGGGTTGGTGGCCAAAGTGGTTTTTTGTGTCGGCCAGTGGCGGTAGGGAAGTGCACATGATTTGGAAGGTCTACCCTCTTCGGTGAAGGGTTGGTGGCCAAAGTGGTTTTTTGTGTCGGCCAGTAGCGGAAGGGAAGTGCACATGATTTGGAAGGTCCTCACTAAGTTGTTGGAGCCAAAGTTAGACGCTGCGGCAAGTTAAACAAGTGAAGGAGTGGCGGGAGAAGGAAGACCTAAAATGGGGACAACCTTGTCCAGCCTTTAGCCTTGTTTGCGCTGAATCTGGGGCCTCAGCTGATCGGGGAAGATCGTGCCCTAGAGAAGGTGAAAACAAGGAGGAAAGCGCAGGAGACGGAGGACACACGGGCGTTTGCCATGGCGGACAAGTACAATGAGAAAAATTTAGGTCCAGTGCCGAAGTTGGTCACAAAGAGGTCTGTCCGACCACGACCCCAACCCTTAGGAGACAAAGACTAAGCAACATTTGTGCCTCTGCGCGCGCCAGTGGATTTATTGAGGAAGAGGAGTAAGAAGAAGATAGAGTTGGTGGTGAAGAAGAAAAACAAGTAGGGGGTGGTGGTGGAGGGGAGTGAAGAAAGTCCATTGTCGAAAAAGGCCAAAAAAGGGATAGTGGAAGTGCCCCCAGAAGTAGATGGATGAGAGATTAGAGTTAGGGTAGAGGTGGAGGGAGGTTTGGCCAAGCCCCCGGTTGCCCAAGTGACAGGCAGAGTGGACGAGCAAAAAGGGTCGCCAAAAGCTAACTAATCTACCGACCTGCCTCACAAAGATGTGCCCTCAAGAGAAGAGCCCCCAAGGCAAGAGTTGAGGTCATTGGGGACCGCCACTCATCATTTGTGCATTGTGGTCAACCTCGGTTGGTGATGGTAGTGAGCCCAGGGTTGCTGTAAATCGCGTGCTAGGGGCCATTGAGGATGCGGCTATGCGAGGGATGTCATAGTTCGCAAAAATAGACCTCATGAGAGGGCTCTGCTCTGCTTAGATGGAAGCGGTGACCCTAGCGACTGTATTACTGGGCAAAAGAATGAGGGTGAAGACGGAAATGGAGTTGCTTAAGGCCCGATTAGAGGAGGCGCGGGTGCAGTTGCACAGTGTAAGAGAGCGGAAACAGCAGGCTGGAAGAAGACGGCGAGGAGTGCCTGCGCGAAGGGCTTATTGTATGTTCAAAGAGCGAAGAAGATGGAAGCTGGTGGTGGTGTAGGGTTACTCGGCTGAGCGTGCCATAGTAGGCCAAACTCAAGTTGCCCGCTGGCGGTGCATGAGGGATGTTGACAAAGTGCTGGCATTTATCACACTTAAGCACAAAGTCAATGGTGTCTTGATTGATTGTGGGCTAGAAGTAGCCTGTGCGGAGAATTTTATGGGCCAGAGACTGTCTGCTTGAATGGTTGCCACAAACGCCCTCGTGTATTTCTCTCATCACATAGTTTGCTTGAGCAAGACTGAGACACTTAAGGTATGTGCATGAGAATCCCCGTTTGTACAGCAGGCTGCTGATGATGACATAATGAGACAACCAAGCCCTAACTTTATCGGCCTCTTGTTTAGCGTCTGGTAACACCCCTTGTTCTAAGAATGAGATAATGTCTTGGACCCATGGGATAGGCTCGTTATGGAGGAAGTGGACCTCTTGTGGATTTGGCGAGACAGCGAGAGTGGTCAGGTATTCCACTCAGATGTTGTGACTGAGATCCGACTGGTTGGCCGAAGCTAATTGAGCCATTTCATCCACCTGAGAATTGTTTGACCTGGGGATGTGCTGGATCTGGAAACTACTTAAAAGGCAGATGAAAGGAAGAGCGATGTCCCTGTATGCTCCTATCATTTCTTTCTTCGCATCAAACTTCCCAGTTATCTGTCCGACAACCAATTGGGAATCACTAAACATGTGGATGTGGTCAACCCCAATGTCCTTGGCCAGTCGGAGACCCGCTATGAGGGCCTCATACTCAACCTCGTTATTACTTGCGTCGAATAGAAAACGGAGAGCACACTTGAAGTATTCACCCTCTGGGGTAGTGAGGATTAAATCGGCTCCGTTACCATCTTTACGGGATGATCCGTCTACGTTAAGGGTCCAAGAATAGGGATCGGTTGTCTCGGGAATGGCTTGTGGCCGTAGAGAGGGTATGTGCGGGGTAAGGTTAGTGAATTCCAGGATGAAGTCAGCAACGGCTTGGCCTTTGATGGCTGTCCGAGGTCGGTAAGAGATCTCATATTGACTCATTTCGATTGACCATTGCATGAGTCTGCCTGATGATTCTAGTTGTTGCATAATTTTCCTTAAAGGTTGGTCAGTGAGGACCACAATTAAATGTGCTTGGAAATAGGGTTGGAGGCGTCTGGAGGCAATGACCAGAGCCAGAGCCATCTTCTCTATTAAAGGGTAGTTCTGTTCTGTCCCTCGGAGAGCGCGGTTGATGTAGTAAACTGGGCGCTGGGCTGAGTCGTCTTCCCTGATGAGAGCAGTACTAACCACCGTGGTGGAGACAGCTAAGTAAAGGAAAAGGGTCTCTTCTGCCAGTGCTTGAGAGAGGAAAAGAGGATTGGCCAGACACTGTTTTAGTTGTTGAAAGGCCTCCTCAGACTCGATATTCCATTCGAAGGCCTGTTGGAGAACTTTAAAGAATGGAAGGCATTTGTCAATTACTCGGGAAATGAAGTAGTTAAGGGCAGCGACTCTGCCTGTGAGCCGTTGGAACTCCTTCATCGTTCGGGGAGACTGTATTTCTATCAGTGCCTTGATTTTTTTTGGTTGGCCTCAATACCTCGGTGGTTGACCATGAACCCCAAAAATTTACTAGATCTGACGCGGAAGGCGCATTTTTTCGGATTCAGCTTCATCTGGTACTTGCGTAAGGTCATGAAAGTCTCTCGTAGGTCCGCTAAGTGATCGGAGAAGAGTTTGCTCTTGACGAGCATGTCATCGACATAAACCTCCATATTCCGACCTATTTGGTTTTTGAAAACAGCATTGACTAGGCGTTGGTAAGTGGTCCCCGCATTCTTTAAACCGAATGGCATCACGCGGTAGTGATAAGTCCCCATGTCAGTAATGAGAGAGGTGTGCTCCTAGTCAGCTACATATATTAAGAATTGATTATAGCCAGAGAAAGCATCCATGAAGCTAAGCATGTGATGTCCCATAGTCGCATCGACCAATAGATCTATTTTAGGAAGTGGGTATCTATCTTTGGGGCAGGCTCGATTGAGGTCAGAGTAGTCGACGCACAGTCGCCATTTGCCATTATTTTTTGCGGACCAAGACTACGTTAGACAATCATCTGGGATAGTCCACATTTCTAATGAACTGTGCCTTCAACAGCTTGTCCACCTCAGTGGCGATGAGGTTGTTGCACTCTAGATGAAAAATGAGTTGCTTTTGGCAAAGCGGTCGACACTGGGGCTCAATACTGAGGCGAAGGGTGATAAAAGTAGGGTCGATGCCTGGCGTGTCCGAATGAGTTCAAGCAAAGACATCGTTGTGCTCTGCTAAGAGAGCTGTGAGGCTGGCCTTGGCCTGAGGAGGCTACCAATGTTAACTGTCTTCGTTGGATCGTCAGAGTTGATGGGCACTTCGATTAACTCTTCCACTGGTTCCCTCTTGATTAGTTCCCCCTCATCCTTAACATCAAGACCTTCTATGATCATAGCTTCTTTCATTTTTACTTCTTTTAACGAAGCGACGTAGCATTCTCTAGCCACGGTTTGTTCGCCCCTTACAGTGCCAACCTCATAATCGGTCGAAAATTTGAGTGCCAGGTGATAAGTGGACGTCACGACTTGGAAAGCATTGAGTATTGTGCGTTTAAGGATGACGTTGTAGGCGGAGGGGCAGTCGACAACAAAAAGGTAAGAATCTTCGTATTTTGCCTTGGGTACTCACCGATAGTGATTGGTAGGTCGATGGACCCTATAGAAATTACCCGATCCCTAGTGAAGCCAACTAAAGGCGTTTGCAGAGGCGATAACTTTTCTTCACCAATCTGGAGTTGCTTGAAAACATTGAGGAAGATAATATCTGAGAAGCTGCCATTGTCGATGAGTACACGTCGAACCTTGTAGTTGAAAAGAAGAGAGGAGATGACAAGTGGGTCATCGTGGAGGTATCGGATGCCTTCATAATCTATATCTGTGAAGGTAATCGGTTCCAATCATTACTTGGGTTGCTTGGGGGGTCGGTCGACCAGCGTTACTTCGTTGTCTGACCCCTGCCTGATTCGTCGGAGCTCAGCCCACTGTACCAACTGTGACGGTCTTTCGTATGCGAGTCCACCTACAATGACCCTTATTTCACCAACTGGGGGAGTGGGGGCTCCTGGAGCTCGAGGTTGGTATTGGGCCTTGTCACCCTTCCACCAGGGCTAATCGGCTGGTCGTTGTGGGGTGCGTCTATCGTTTCGCTTTGGGGGGTTGGTTCTAGCCCTTTGGTGAGGTCGGGGCGTAGTGAAATGAGTCAAGCATCCCTAATGGACCAGGTCTTCGACCTGGTCCTTAAGGTTGACATATTCATTCGTGTTATGGCAGTGAAAGCGGTAGTATTTGGATTGATCCCATCGACTGGAAGAAAACTTGGAAGGTTGGGGCCATTTCAAGTTATAATCCTGCTGGATTTGGTTTAGGACATGCTCCATGGGCGTGTTGAGAGGGATGTACCGCTCGAAGCAGTTGGGCGGTTGGGGAGGAACCGCTCGGTTGGAGCGTGGAGGTCGGTCAAGATAAGTGTATTGGGGATGTCTGGGTTCAGACTCTTTTCTCTTGTCTTTGGGTTGTGAGGGTTTAGGTATAGAGTCTTGGCGGGCTACTAAAGAGTCTTCAGCGTTTATGTATTTCTGGGCATTGGTAAGGAGGGTCGCCATGGTCGTCAAAGAGTTTTTGAAAAGGGAGAAAAGGAAATCTGATGGGCGTAGACCGGCCATGAAGGTTGTTAAGATGACCTTATCATCATTCTCTTCAACCTGGAGGGCTTCTGAATTAATCAGCGAGTGAAAAAATTGTGCAACGACTCCCCGTCAATTTGCCGAATGTTCAATAGCTGGGTTGCCGATCGTCGCTGACGTTGAGCGCCGATGAAATGGCTCAAGAAGGAGTCATTTAGCTGCTGGAAAGTGGTGATAGAGTCTGGTAGTAATTGACTGAACCATAGTCGCGTCGACCCCTTGAGCATTACGGGGAAAGCACGACACATGATTTCGTTAGGGAAAGCATGAAGGATCATGAGGGTCTTGTAAGCTTCCAGATGGTCAACCGGATCAGTTGTGCCATCGAAGGTGCGATCGGCAGCATATTGAACTTGGAAGGTAAGGGTTTTTCCCTGATGGATGCGGCAAATGGGGAGTTGGTTGTTGTAGAAGGTTTATTCTGCATGTTCTACATGACCCCCTGAAGCTGGAGCTTCATGGCTCGCAATTCCACGTCCTAAATGGGGACATTGTCACCGCCAGAGGGGAATGGGGGTTGAATGCTACTAGCATCACCTTCGGGGACGGAAGGGTGGTGTGGGGAATGCGAACCCTAAGATGGGGGGAGCGGTTCTTGAGGTGGGGGCCGTAGACCCTCCGAATTTAGCAGGTGAGCTTGTGGGATGAAAGGCGGGGGAAGAGGTCCTCGAGGAGCATGTGGTTGGAGTGGGTGGCTTGGAGTTTGTTCCTAGTTTGGAGAGATGTCTGGTGGTGGTGGAGGAGGAAAGGGGAGATCCCGTTGGAGAAAGGCATTGATCAAGGCCTGGTTTTGATCGGTTAAACGGTTGATACTGTTGGTGAGTTCGGCGAAATATGGAGGTGGGTTATTTGAATTAGAGGACTTAGTTTCAAGGTTACCAACATTGTGTTGGGAAGCCATAGACCTGGTTGTTACCATCCACCTTGACGTAGGAGAAGGGTGAGGACGGGGTTTCTTCTGGTGACAATAAACATAATTGTCGACTGGAGTTAGATTTTTTCACAGACGGCGCCAATTGATAATGCAACAGTTCTGATGGAGGATGGGTCAGGCTGATCCACACTTCTAATGGGTCTGCTGGCCTCGAAATTGCAAAAAGGTCCAAAGAGTGAGGTAATCCCCCGGCGGATACTTCGATGATTGAGTTAGAATAGAGTAGATTGATTGTGTAGAGCGAGAAGAGGGGGATAAAGAACTTAACCTTTAACGCATCTTAGAAGCTTCCTTATATCATTTGCTCATCATTTCCTTGTCCATTCCAGACTGTCTTGTTGGCCGAAAGTCTATATTCTTGCTCGCATCGTTCATGGTGAGTCTGTATTCTTCGACGTGAAGGGGTTGTCGCATTTAATGCTACGAGAGCCTCATTAATGGCTGATGTGTGGGTGCAATAACTTTGCAGGATCTTTGTCTGTCTACATGGCTGATTCCTTGCCCGACAGGTGTTAGAATGCTATTAGTCCTGGTCCATCATTGGTTTCTCAAGATTACTGGGTTTTAGTATCTAGTCCGTGGGCTAGGTCCTGAGTCGTGGGCGGAACCCTTTTGCAGGCCCATCAGTATCATTTATAAATAAATACATAATAATAAAAAAAGGCAACGGTAAAAATGAAATTGGAAAAAAAGCAAAAGTATGCAAAATTAAATTTGAATAAATTGTATTTTATATATATCAAAACAAACTATCTTATCATTATTATATATTTTATAAGTATCATTATACTCCACGTTCACTCCATCATTAATAATTTTGCATTTTAACCAATGAAGAAAAAAGAATTTAAAAAGTAAATTATAATTTAAATTTGTTTTAAGCGCCTCACTTAAATTTTTTTAAGGACTTACGAATTGGTCATATTAAGGAGAGTTATTTACTCATAAGTCATATTCATTTTTGCACCGATCAATATTGCTAAAATATCCTTCATTCACCTTCTTCATCCCTATTATTAACACTCTCTTCCTCCGCTAATAACCACCATCGGTCACTGACGATTACCTTTGGCAATAATTTCCAGCAACATTTTTTTTGAATTGTTTCAATAAAAATAACATCTATCACCACTACATTACTACTGCCACCACCTCCACTGCTCAATCACTCATTCATATTTGCACACACGCACTCACTGTTGCTTACTCACAAAAATACAACCACATAGACATATATAACACAGACTAATTTACTAAATTTATTAGAAACACATTTAGTGATAAATTTATCATTGATTGATTTCTAAAAAAGTTAAAAATAAATTTGATTCACTCACTCTTACTCATGTTCACTCACTTACAGGAATCCATCCTCCTCTCACATACACATAGGAAACAATAGACACTGATAAATTTATTACTGAGGGGAAAAAATGAATCCATCATAGATCAATATAAAATCAACAAAAAATTAAAGTTACATTTAGTGATAAATTTATCACTGACAGAATTCTTCAAACATTAGTTTATAAGAAGCTGATAGATCTGTAAAAAAAGAAGGGCAAGATCTAAAAAATCCCAAAAAAAAAATGCTAAAAATCAAACCAAATCCAAACGAAACCTAAAAAATCTATTTGATTGAAAAGATTTTCAAATTTCGGCAAGATTCTCATGATTTTTTCTAGCCGATCTTTGATGATGGAGTGTAAGATCGAGAAAATAGAGTTTAGATCAGTGATGGTGGAGGTGGTTGATGATCGGTGGCGGTGGTAGATCAATGACAGTAGAGATGGTTGGTGAAGGTAGTGGATGACAGTGGTGGTGGTGAATGGCAACTGCGATGGTGGCTATGGTGGTGGTGCACAGTGGCGGCAACGGTGGCGCATGGTGGAGTAAAGTTCTCAGATTGTAGAGAGAGATAGAGAAGAAGAGAGAGAGGAAGACAGAGAGAAGATGAATAAAATATTTAATGAGGGCATTAAAGAAATTTAAGGACTTAGTTGTGCATATAAAAAGTCTCTTATTAATATTTAAGTTCATTTAATAGGATTAGACAATAATTAACCCTTTTTTTATTAGAAAAATGATTGGGAGCTCTAATAAAGAAGCTCTGATGAGCTCTAATAAGAGTGGTCTCCACTGTGATGTGATGTGATGTTTTAGTTTTGATTTTATTTTTTTTAAGTTTTTTTATTCTCTGCCACATCATTAAAGCTCAATTAAAGCTCCAAAATTAGAAGGATGTATGATTGCTCTTTTTATTATTATTATTATTATTATTATTATTTCTCCTTAAGCATCAAATAGATTTGGGCTGCCTAAGGCAAGTTGAAGAGCCAGCCTATCCCCAGAAATGGCTAGTAAAACAAAAGCATTATCAACTTTCACAATTGGTAATATTTTGGGTAATTTTTTTTATTATTATTTAAATTAGATGTTTTTGAACTAATCCCTGTAAATCTTCTAGTATATAGATGTTCTGGACTGTACAGTTTGTAAATTTTTTGAGCGGGCATCAACTGGCGGAGAGCTACTTTTGTTAGTGTGACACGGGAACCAACAAGGTGTTTTTCCATGAAATTTATAGGATGGGTAATATTTCATAAATTCCTGAATGCTAGTGCAAGCAAGCATCTTTTATTACTTTACACAAATCTCTGAAGTTTGTTGTTTGAGAAGTTTTTCCATAAATCTTACTTTACCTGGTTGATTCCAGCTGCTGGTGCTGTCAATGCCTAAGGATTCTACTCTACGTGATGATATGAAGATTTGTCTTCACTGTTGCTCAAATGGATGAACTGTTACTTCCAGCAACCATAGTTAACATTCATAGAAGGAATGGATGTCATTTTTAGTTCTCGTCATTTGAAACAACAATTATTGCTTCGTAGCTCGAAAGTGGTGGCTTGAACATGGCCCGAAAAGTGATATTTTCTCTCTCCTCCCTCTCTGTGTCTGTCCAATTCCGGTTGGTAGCTCGAAATGAGAATGGCTCGAATGGCCCGACACCAAAACGATGTCGTTTTCGTTTTTTTTTTTTTTTTTTTTTTTCCGCATTTTTCTGAAGAGGAAGAAGAAGAAGAAAAAGAGAAGAAGAAGAAGAAGAAGAAGAAGAAGGAGCTGGGTTTCGGGGCTGGGTTTCATCAACATCAACAACATCATCACCATCATCATCATCATCAACAACAAATTTTTTTTTTTTCCCCCTCATCTTCAGATTTTGAAATCAGAGTTTGTTGATCATCATCATCTTCAACATCATCATCATCTCCGGATTAACATCATCTTCATCATCATCATCAACAACCAAAAAAAAATTCCCCTTCATCCTCAGATCCAGATCTACTGGAAGGAGGGGGGGAAAAGAGAGTAGAGAAAACAGAGGGGCGATACCCACCAGAGTCAATCTTCCTTCTCTTCCTCGCCATCACCGCCATTGCCTCTTCTCTCTTCCTCTTCTCTTCTCTCCTCTCTCTCTCTCCCCTCGTCTCTTCCCTGTATTTGAAAGCAATAGAAAGAAAAGAAAAGAAAAGAAAAAAAAAAAAGAACACCCAAAACGACGTCGTTTTGGATATTCGGGCCAATTTCGAGCAACAAAGTATTATTGGTGTCCATAAGCTCAAAACGAAACGAGTATTCAGTTGTGATTCGTAGCTCGAAACGAGTAAGTGAAGACAGCTCTGTAAGTGTAGATGTGGTCTCCTGGCTTGATCTCACTATTCTCTACCCTGTTGGTGATGAGCCCCAACTCAGCCCCTTCCTCTTCCCCTGCCCTCTCTCTCTCTCTCACCTCTTCCCTAAAATGAGCCCACTTTGCAAGTCAAGTTGTTCCAGTTAAATGACACCTGCAAAACAAAAGACTTTATTAGTATTTTGTTGATTAATTAAACAAACAAATAATAATCTTTATTTTTGTGGAAAGAAAGACAATCAGTAACAACCCAAATGGGATCAGAGAGAGATGATTGGCTGATCAAAGCATCTGATGAACTACCATCAACCCACCAACAGATGGATGGTGGTGGTGATGATGTTTTTATTTATTTTTTTTTGCAGCGACAGCACCCTTCGAACACACAGCAGCAACGGCGCACCCTTCGCCACACACAGCAGTAGCGGAAGCACCCGTTGGCACACACAGAAGCAGCACCAGCCTCATCGGCAGCACCAGCACCCGTCGGTTGGCTCCTCTCTATACTCTTTGAACACTTCAATCGGCTCCTCTCTACTCTGTTCTGTTCTTTTTTCTTTTCTTTTTTTTTTATTTTATTTCAAATGAAATGTGTGAGATGGGCTTTACATATAAATAGGGGTGTACAAAGAAATGGGGTGTATATAGAACTCGGGCCATTCGAGCCTGTGAGTTTCGAGCTACTAATCACAACTCTAAATCTACTGTTGAAGCAAGAGTTTGAATTTTGGTATTGTTAACTTTCTGTAACCAGCATGATAGACGGAGAATGCAATACTCCTGGCAACTCTAGCTTCACACCAACAAAATAATTCAAGTTCTTCCATACAAGGAATGCAAGCTCTCACACAAAATAAAAAATAAAAATCAGTTTATAGACAACCAAAGCACGAGAAGGATTAAACATTTAAATTATCCAAGTGATAATGAAGGCAAAAAATTTCATAGTCTCATGTCCTTGAATGGCCATCACATGAACAAGTTTTGGATACAATATACATTTTGGATGAAAACTCAAAGAAGTGCAATCTCCAAGTAAGAAAAAAAGATTGGCACCGCGTTAGTTATAATAGACCCAAAAAAACAAAAAAATATACATATTTTCGTTAGTTTTAATTAATTCATGGAACAGACTTATGGTGTAAATTGTGCGCAATTTGAAAATTCAGGATTTTATTTGAACAAATTAAAAACTTAAGGTTAATTTGTTATAAAGATAAAACTCTAGAGTTACTTTGTAATTTCTCCAAAAAAGTTTTATCCGATGGTGATGAGTGCTCTTTATAGAGCACCACGTTAGTTGTGTTGGTCCAATATCATGGAACTATGTGTATATATGGTTCAAAATTATGAATAATTATGAAACACTATGGATACATGATCAAGTGATGTTTCAAATTTATTGAGAATTTCTACCCATTTGTGGAGAATACTTGACCATCTAACCTGGGATCTATAGGCCCATCATAAGGCGCACTTTGATATTCCAATTTATTTAAGGAAAAATTATTTATAGGTCCTATTTGAAATATGTGTACACTATTTAATCCAACAACTTTTAGAGTAGACCCAAAAATCCTACTTTTCCTCTCTCTCTCTCTGTTTTTTGCCTCATTCTTTACGTTTTCCTCTCTCTCTCTTTTTTTCTGTGTTTTTCTCTCCATTTCTTTGTCATGGACGACGACTGGTAATCACACATTTTTTATTTTCTTTCTCTTTGTAATATATAGTTACCGGTGATCGACGACCACCATTGATTGGGGTTCACCGACAACCACCAACCATCGACATCAACTCGTGACTTCATCCTCACTGACAACGACGAAGATGAGTAGATCTACTCAAATCTGATAAGTAGATCTATATGAGATCCGACTAGATCTAAACCAAAAATAGTTGCCGGAGTACAATATTCTTTCTATATCTATTCTTTCCTTCGATTTCTCAAATTTTCTACATTTTCTCTGTTACACAAGTCTATTTTTCTGTTTTAATGGAGAAAATTTTCAAATTCTGAATAAGTTGTTTTCGAATATTAGTTACAAGTGGTGAAAACTGTAAAATTTTACAGTTTTAATTTTTTTTGGTGCTAGAATGAATCATGGTTTAAAATTGTAAAATTTTGCAGTTTCATAACATTCTTTAGAACTGTAAAATTTTGCAATTTCATAACATTCTTTAGAACTGTAAAATTTTACAGTTTCATAACATGTTTTTCAGTTTGATTAATAAGGATAAATACTTAATAGATTTTTGCTCTGAAACTATAACATTTTACAGTTTCAAAACTTGTTTTTCAGTTTGATCAATATTGAAGATTATTTATTTAAACCCTACAAAAATTGAAAAATAACATATATTTTTTCCATTGTTGTTGTTTTTTGTTGTTACATTTTTTTTTTCTTTTAGTTTATCAATATTTAGCACATTTTGCTATGGTTTTTTGGCTCTAATTTCTCATTTTTTTTTTGGGGGGTAATATTATGGACATTCCGGTGAGTCTCCAATGATGTTCTTAACGTCTAGCGAACGTTCTGGACATTCCGGTGCCTTCCATTGGCGTTCATAACAGTCCGGTGAACTTTCAGTGACTTCCCGGCGATACTCCGGTGACTTTCCAGCGACACTCCGGCAACTTTCCGGTGATGTTGAACATTCCGGCGAGTCTCCGGTGACCGTCTGACGGAAGTCGAATGGTAGTGAAATGCAACAGCGTTTGTAAATTTTTTTTAAAAAAAAAAAAATAGAATTTTTTGGTAACAACTTGTTGGCTACATATTTTGTAAAAGCCAATCACAATTCGACGCGTGACAGAGCAAGGGTAATATAGGAAGACTATTCAAGTATTCGATCCTGATCGTACACGTGGCAGTTAGTATTGGTTCTCACGTGATCTGAGTAGCATTGGATCAATAAAGAGGTGCAAGGTGACGTGGCTTCAACGGTTACTCATTCAAATTCAAATATAGGAGGGAAGCCTAACTGCAAGTGATGGCGTAGTGGAACTACTTATAAGGCAGCATGATCAGCGATCATGGAGGAGCAGTTCGACGGTTTAAAGTGCAGTTCGATGGTCATCCTTGAGAAGTATAAATAGCGGGGAAGACCCCAGAAAAAGCCCCAGACTCAGATCATACAAACCAGTCTTACTTTACATATTTTCTTTTCCAGTTTTACATTTCCAGTCTTTACATTTCCTATTCTTTAAATTCCTGCTCTTTACATTCCTGTACTTTAAATTCCTGCACAACACTTCATTCATAGGAGTAGTTTCAAGTAGATCGTTGCTGTAAACCTCTACGAGGCTGAGTTTGAATCATTGTAAGTTTTCATTCTAATGAAATACTTCAATTGCTCTTCATTTAACTGTCATTTTGCTTAATTTCTCCTAAGTCAAGCCACCAGCAAAAGTCCTCTTCATTGAGGCTGAAAGAACTAAAACACAATCGTCTGATAATTGGTTAGCAATTAACATTTCTGTAAGGACTGATTGATCCTTACTGGTACGCTCGCATTTATAACAATACCCTTCGAAAGCCAAAAAGCCAACATATATTTTTGGCACGCCCAGTGGGACAAATTGAAATGGCTAGACGAAGAAGACAAGGAGAAAATGAACGCTTGGAAGAAGGCGTAGAAGGAGAGGTAGAAATACCTAATCCAGAGGATAATGTGGTGACACATCCTATGGAAACTCCCATATTATCAGAACCTATAGTCGAACAGACTAGTACTTCAGGACAAGAACCACATGTTCATAGTATTGGACGAAACCAAGGAATTGAACCATCCACTGTTCCATCTACTCATCCAATAAATCCATGGGATGGCCTAGTAGATGCCATGGGATAGCAATTAATGAACACAATGGAAAGGTGGGCAACAACCTTTTTGGATCGAATGAATAACCACCAACCAACAAACACAAGACACATCGAGGAAGTTTTAAATGTCCCTCAACAAAGATTGACTAGAGATAAACAGCCTATGCAAGTTAATGGACATTCTAATGGTCAAACTAGTAATCAGAACTATGAAAGACCATCACCTCAGTCTTGGTATGAACCCGTTTCGAGGCCTATAGCAGGTCAAAATGCCTCAGTACTCAACAATGAAGCCATGCAAATTGGTGGATCTAGCCCAGTACAAGAAATTGGCATAAGAATGGTCACAAATCCCATGTTCGAAGCCATACCTGGTACAAGGGGGTTCACTAATCCCTTATTTGAATTTATACTCGGGGGGTTGGAAGGTTTGCCTGCAAATGAAAGAGACACAACACCTGTTCCAGCACCTTTCGCAGGACAGGCTCAAAGGGGTTACCCACACCCCCAGCAGCAACCTGCACCACAGGGACAACCAGTCCCAAATGTACCACCTTATGGACCAAGAGGACCACAAGCACAAGTTTGTCCACCAAATCCTGTGTTTGTCCCTCCAGTAGTGGTTCAGCAGGCACAAAATATGGTCCCTAGGGACCAAATTGCTGATATTGTTAGAGAGATGTGTGGACCGATGGCTCGGGGGGTCCAGACTCCTGTATACAGAAAACCATACCCAGAATGGGTAGATAGGGTACATAAATACCCAAGGGGGTTCAGGATACCAAATTTTACCCTTTTCTATGGGAGTGGAAACCAATAAACAGTAGAGCATATTGCCAGGTTTGCTGCTCAATGCGGTGAATTTACTAACCATAACTATATGAAACTAAGATTATTCCCAAATTCTCTAAATGGGGGAGCATTTGTATGGTACATCAACCTTACACCTGGCTCCATTCAAACTTAGCAACAAATGGAAGAGGCATTTCATGCCCAATTCTTCCAATCGGAGCCAGAGGTTTCCATGGCAGACTTGGCAAGATTGAGTCAAAGGCCTGAAGAAAAGGCTACTCAGTTTATTGCTAGATTTTGCGCTTGGTGATGTTGCATATTGTGCTCGTTCTGAGGTTGCGGAGTCTCGGCTGCGAGCCTTGCCTCCGGACTTCCGGACTCTTTTATGCCTTGCATCGGTTTGCGAACCAAGCCCCGTTTTCTTTGTTTTCTCTTCCCAAAGGGAGGGAGAGGTCCCGTAGACCATCTCTCAGTGGCCGTAGGCTACGTTTCGTGGTCGTAGGCCATTTTTCCCGTTTGGAGCCCGGTTCCCGATTTTCGGAGCCGTCGGCCGTGTGCCTCGGTTCGGGACCGCTTAACCACCTCCGTTTGCTCCGATTTTTGGCACGCACCTTATTCCCTCCCTTTTGAGGGACATTGTAGCCCGAGAGACCAACTTCGTGGTTGAACGCCACCTCCGGTGCTTAATAGTCAGTTTTCGGGGCCCCAGACTGCGCGTTTTGGCCCCCGAACCTTCGTTTTGCATCGGTTTGGGTTCATTTTTGGTGGAGACCTTATTTTCATTGTTAGATAGGTCGTAGGAAGGTGAGAGGCCAGCAGTTGTTCTAAAAACCAGCTTTATTCCTTCATCGCTCTTCATCGCCCGTTTTCTTCACTAGAAAGTTGATTTTTCCCATTCCCGGGCCACTTTTTCTGACTTTCCACCACACCATTGTGTTGTACACACCTGGGAGGCCACCAATATGGGTAGGCCAGCCAACAATTGTTCTTGACCCTTTTGAACCCCTCTAAAAAGCTAGTTTTTCTCTCTCCTGGTTCACATTTTCTGGGTTTTGACCATACAGCTGTGTTACATTCAACTGGGAGGCCACCTTTTTGGGGTGGCCGGCCAGCTATTATTTTGACCCTTTTGACCCCTGGCCGGCCGGCCAGGGGAGGTGGCCGGCCGGCCACCTGAACCTCTTGAACCTGGCCGGCCAAACTTGTCCCTCCTGGTGCATTCCAGCTGTGCCAGCTGTTTTGCACTAGACCCCTGCCCGAGGGTCTGCCCTTTTGGGGGGAAATTTGAATTGATTTTTCCCCCTTTTTCTTTCACTCCTCTCCCTCTATATAACCAGTACCCCACCTCCATTTCTAAGGGTTAGAAAAAATCAGTGGGAGCCTTTGTATACAACCCTCCCTCTCTCTCTCATCCAAGCTTAAAACCACCTTGTTCTTGCACCATTTATACACCAACTCATAGCCTATCACCTCCACACTCCATTCCAACATCTTGAGGCTGATTTTCAGAGGTTAGGAGCTCCTTTTCTTGGATCAAAAGCTGCTGGAAATCTGTGCTACAAGGGTGAGTCCCTATTTCCTCTTTTCTTGCTTTATTTTGCATGATATTTTAGCTCCTTTTGCTTACATTTTTGGGCTTCGGCCTGAACTGAAAACAGCCTTATTTTGAGCTCATCTTCATGTTTGATTAAGGACTTTTTTCTATTTGAAGTCTTCTACTCCCGCTTTGTGCTTTATCCCTCTTTTAAGGCTTATTTTGCATGGTACATTAGCCTTATTTGTAAGCATTTTTGGGCTTCAAGCCAAACTGTAAAGTGCCTTATTTTGAGCCCCTCTTCAACTTTGTTGAAGGGCTCTTTGCTGTTTGAGGCCAGCTACTGCCTCTTGCCCTCTATCTCTCTTTTAGGGCCATTTTTGCATCATGTTTTAGCCTCACTTGTAAACTTTTTTGAGATTTGTTATAAACTGGAAAAGGTCTTGTGTTGAGGCCCTCTTGATGTTTGATTAAGGGCATTCCTTCGTTTGTGGTCATATGCTTCCTTGTATGCTTGATTGCCTCTTATTTTGAGCCTTACAACTAAGCCCTTGTTGCATGCTTTGTTTGGCCTTCTAGCCACTGAAATCCAATGGATTTTTAGTGGCTAACACACTATTTTGAGCCTCAAAAGCAGAGGGGGGTGACCCCCTCTCACCTTGTTTTGCTTGATGGTCTTTTTGGTCTTCCAAAGAGGCCCTATCTTGCATGTTTTGTTGACTGATTTCAGGGCCAATTTGATGAGTTTTAGGGCCATCATATTTGATTTCCAGAGTTAATTTTGCCATGCTAAGTGTCCTTGATGCATGTGCTTAATAACCCCTTGTATGCCCTTCCAAAGGACCCCCTCATTTTTACATGCATTGGCTGCATTTCCATGTTTATTTGGGCATATTTTCACATGTTTTGTTCACTGATTTTTGCTGGTTTGATGAGATCTCACATGCTTCACATACATGCCATGTAAACCATGTTTGCTAGTCAAACTTGCATGCTATTTTAGTCCATCATGCTAGCATCTTTTGGTCATGCTCTAAACTGGAAATGTTCATGTTTTGGGACTGCCTTGGCTCTGTCTTTGTGCTTCATAGTCAAATAATGCATGCTTTGTATAGCTACAAGTCAATATATGTGCCTAGTTTCGAGTTTCGGGACCATTCCATGCATTGCATGACATATATCCATGATTTGGGTTCATTTTGCATCATGATTCAGTGCTGGAATTTGCATGTTTGAATGCCATGTTTCATGCCTTGCCATGCCTTGTTAGAGTGACATTTGGTGCCTTAGGTTCGGCCCTCGGTTTGCGTGCATATATGCACGCATTTCGGTAGTCTCATTTTCATCTAATGGCCGCTGATGTGAGTGTGGATGAGGTCCACTCATGTTGGTGTAAGTCCATTATGCATTGCGTATGCCATTTCATTTCATAGCATTGTGTATGCTAGGTTGTATGTTAGAGCATTGTGTATGTCTCGCTACATCGTGCATTGTGTATGCCATTTCATAGCATTGTGTATGTTAGGTTGCATGTTAGGATTACATTCATGCATGTCATGCATATTGCATTGTGTTTGGGATAGGAGTTAGCCCAAGCACGGGAAACGAGGTACGTTTCGTACTCCGAGTGACGGAACGTGTCTCAATTCCTGGTCGCCGACACTTCGGATTAACCATGATGGAGTCTCGGCCTTGTTGTGTTTATGCGTGCATTCATTTCATATTGAGTCGTGCAATTCGACTCCTCGGCCGTCATGCATCGAGATGCGTGATTGGTGGCACGAGGATCGAGGTATGCATACATATGCAAAAATACATTGACATGCCCCTTTCTTGCTCTCTGTTGCAGCAAATCAGAAACCGGCAGTCTTTTGGAGCTTCGTGCAGTATTCCGGGCTTAATTATAAACAGAGGCTAATTGGGGCATCGTAGTGAATTTCCGCGCAAGGCAACTCAAGCATGCATCATTCATCATCCGGAACAGAGCTGGGGCGGTCCGTAGCTTGCATGTTAATTTACTACTTTCCTAGTTAAATTTGTTAATTAATTAGGGTTTTGTACTTATTCGGACTGTATTATTTATTTGGGACTGTATATTATTTATTCGGACCCTCCGAGCGAGGACAATGTTGTAATAAGTGTGCGTGCGTGCGATGTATGTCTTCTAACCCCACGTCTTTCTCCCTTTTATTTACCAGCTTATGATGGTTAGATTAGGGCATGTTTCATTTAGCATACAGTATGATAGCATGTTTGCATTCCTTCATCTATCTTGCATACACCGGGCTCGGCGCATCATATTAACTGCATTGTATTTTAATTCCGAGTTGAATGCATGTTAGCTGTAGCATTTCATATGCCATGTTTAGAATAGCTGAGCCTATCTTAGTTGCATTTTGCATGTGTTGCATTAGGCATTTCTGTATAGTTAGGATTATGCATGGATTTCTAACATAGCTTCTGTTTTGGCTTGGAGTACTCGGTAAGTTTTATGCTTTAGCATCCTTGCATGCGTGTGAGTGACTGCCATGATAACATGCTTACCATGAGGCTATGTGCTTATGTGATATAACTGCCTGAATGCCTGTGGGTGAAGATTGGGTTATTTGGATTGGGACAATTCATTTGTTGTGAGTTTTAAGCCCACTAGATAGTGGCAAAATCATCTTTTCTAAGCCCACCCGAGGGTGGCAAAATCCACATTTTTAGCCTACTTGCGAGTAGCAAACCGCTTTCAAAAACAAACATGAAATGTTTTGTTCCAATTCAGGCGACCCAGTCTATACTTGTATGCTGTGCGCATCACATAGTAAATCTAGGCTAATAACCGGAATAAGAACGCATAATGTTTTCAAAACTAAGATATCATGGCTAGTAGAGGCCGATCTTTGATCGGGCGAGCGGGGGTGCTCACGAAGTAACCTTCCCCAATCGTACCCAAGTTCCCGAGCCGAGGCAACTTTGGTGATGACGGACACGTGGCCTTAGACATGAGTCAGGGTTTCCTAAATTTCCCAAAATAAAATATTTAGGTGGCGACTCTGTATCTGGCAAAGCAGTCCATGTTTGGCACTTCTTTCTAAAAATCTGTTTTCTCAAAACGATTTGCCGGATTTGGACTCTTTGGTTCAGATTAAGAACCGTGACAATTTGAGTCCGAACTATAGTGAGCCCAAAATGAACAGAACGGGACTCGTCCTCCCGGGGACGTTCGGGGACGTCTACACAAAGGCAGATGACATTTTTGATCATTTGCTTGCGGCCAACTTCCTTAAGTTACCTAAAGGAGTAAAACTGCCATCTCCAGATGAACTTAAGGGAAAAGTATATTGTAAATGGCATAACTCTTGGTCTCACTCGACTAAAAACTGCATTGTTTTTCGAGACAGGATCCAAGAACAAATTCGGAAAGGAAGTTTGAAATTCCCAGCCAAAACAGAAAAGGCCATGGGGATCGACAGTAATCCATTTCCAGAAGTTGGAGAGGTGGCAGCCAATGTCATTATGTCAGACTTCCAGAACTTGTCTTTGACAGAATTGGAAGAAGTCAATGTGCAGATGCATGTTGCTAACCAGACAACCATCAAAAAGGACACCAGAAATCTGCCAGTTATTGGACAAGGTTTCTCACACCAGAGGGAACACTCTGATGAAGAATCACTGGATGATGATTCCTTAGAGGCAGCAGTAATGCAAAGGATGTGTCCCAGGTGCAGACTGAGTTATAAATGGTTGAAGGGGCTTCCAATTGATGAGAAACAATACTACAGGGATGTGCAGAGACGTCCTAAACCAACCAATGCTTATAACAAAAGGCCGTATCCGGCTAGTGTTAGGCAGCAGCCATTGGTAGCTGAACCAACAGTCGATAGAATGCATGCTAAAGGCAAGAGGCCTTTGTATAAGTCCAGGCCACCTAACTATTACAGAATAGAGAACAGTCATTCTGAAAGAAGACTGGAGAAGAGTTCAGGTTATGGGATCAAAGCCAGAGATTGGCCCCCTAGACCAACCTCACGCAGGACAGAAAGTGGCCACTTTCATCGAAGGCCTGAATCAGGCTCGAAACATGAGGTCAGGACCAAGCAATTGCCCTCACAGCCAGCTTCGAAGATGGCTTCGAAGGTAGAAAGAAGCAGTTCAACATCTGAGTCAGTAAGTTCGTGGGTACCTGGAGTTCCAGATTGGTTTGTGATGCAGAATAAACCTAGGGAAGTGCCTACTCAGAGAGATGCTGGAAACCAAGGAAGGATGGTTAAACCTCCTTTGGTGGCTCCGAACAATTGGGTATTGCTTAAACACCCAAAGACAAAGGAACCAGATATGGTCTCAATCATTTCGAGATCACAAAGAAGAAAGATTCAGTGCAGGTACACTCAGTACCAGAAGGATATGAAAGAAAATGGAGAGAGCTCTTCATTAGTCCAGACAGAAGGAAAGAAGACTCCAAGGTTAGACCATACTCCAAAGACAACTCTACAAAGCAAGGTGGGTTGCAGCAGAGAACAGTTGGCCAAGGTTCATTCTGAACTAAAAGCCAGAGAGAAATCTAGCTTAGCAGGATTGGAGAAAGCTCTGATGGAGAGTGGTAGCGAGACAGAAGAAGAAATTGGCATAGGACAAAAGAAAGAAATGGTGGAGGAAGAAATGTTCGAAGCCTTCACGGCTGAGCAAACATTTTTGGTTGAAAAACCAATTGAAAAAGATCCTTCGAAGGAATCAGTTAGCAATGAAGTGCCAGAGTGCAACATGGAGGATGCTTCTGAAGTAACTGAACAAGGTGGCTAAGAGGGGAAACAGGTGCAGCCAGCCATCCAATTTGGCTCATTTCCTCCAGTATCAGTCAATATGGTACACATACTGCCTCATGAGTTCCAGGCTGGAGATGAGGACCAAGATGGTCAAGAAATTGATCATATTCCTATCTCTAGTGAAGACTCACAAATGAGTATGGTACAAGATGATTCTGGAATGGCTACCCCGATGGAAACTGAATATGAGAGTGAAGAAGAGGTGAGCATTAACCTCTCATATCCCTTTGAGTATCCCTCGAATTCTATGACACAACATGTCAAGCCTTTGTACATCAAGGCTTTCTTCGACGGGATACAATTGAACCGAGTCTTGATAGATAATGGGGCAGCAGTGAATTTACTACCAAAATCTTCTTTGAAGAAACTAGGGAAAAAGAATCCTAGGTTAATCCCAACTAGCACAACCATCGCTGGCTTTGCTGGAGACAAACAGATGGCTCAGGGAATTCTACCCATCAACCTGAGTGTGGGAACCAGGGACTGCATGACAGCATTCTTCGTAATCGACAGTAATGCTAAATACAATGCTTTACTTGGGAGAGATTGGATTCACACTAACAAATGTGTGCCTTTCTCTTTGCATCAGAAAATTATGATGGCCTTAGGCAATGGAGAGACAGAGGAAATTGATGCAGATCCTCAACCTTTCATAGCTTGTGCAGACTTCACAGAGGCCAAACTGTATATTGAGGGAGTGACACCACTCAGTATACTGAGGAAACCTGATGGCTCAGCCGAAGTGACGGCTGATGAGAAAGTGACACACCTGAAGCACTTAGTCCAGGGGAGTGCTGATGAGAGGTTGTCGTTAAGGATGACAATGATGCCTGATTGTAGGCAAAGAAATGAAACACAAGAAGCCAAGTCTTTGGCTCTAATTAAATTCTCAACATTGGATGTAAATTCAATAGTCCAGAAAGTACAGGATCAAGAGAGAGAAGCCATGATAATTGGCTGCAAGCAGAAGCAGCAACAGGTCAAAGTTTTGACCCTTGATAAATACTGTGCATTGGACATTGAAACAAAAGTCCAGGAGATACAGGAAGAGGAAGCCTTATGGACAGACTTTGTCTATGAGGAGGAGGGCAAAGATGTTGAATTAAAGAACCTGGGAGCAGAACAAAGCAGGGAGATTGCTTCGAAGATAAAAGAAAGCAAAGAAGAAGCTTCAGTAAGTTCTCAGACACAAGACCCCTTAGAAGAAGTAAATTTAGGGGAAGGTTCTATACAGCAGCCCACCTACATAAGTGCTTGTCTGAATGTTCTGGACAGGGACCAGTTGCTGGTTGTTCTAAAGAGATATAAAGATTGCTTTGTATGGTCTTATAATGAACTACCAGGATTGGATAGGTCATTAGTGGAACATAGGCTCCTTATGAAACTTAACTTCAAGCCATACAAGCAAAAACCAAGAAGAATGAGTCCAGAAGTAATTTAGAAAGTCAAGGAGGAGATTCTTAGACTACTCAAAGCATGCTTTATTAAGACAGCCAGCTATGTAGAATGGCTATCTAATATTGTGCCTGTGGTTAAGAAGAACGGTAAAATGAGGGTATGCATTGATTTCAGAAACTTGAATTTAGCAACTCCAAAAGATGAGTACCCCATGCCTATAGTGGATCTGTTGGTAGATAGTTCAGCAGGGCATCAAGTTTTATCAATGATGGATGCGCACTCTGGTTATAACCAGATCTGCATTGCAGAGGAGGATGTCCACAAAACAGCATTCAGATGTCCTGGAAATATTGGCACTTTCGAATGGGTTAAAATGCCATTTGGCCTGAAGAATGCTGGAGCTACATATCAGAGGGCTATGAACACTATCTTTCATGACCTCATTGGAGGGTATTTAGAATGTTATATTGATGACATTATAGTGAAATCTCAGTCCATGGAGGAGCATCTGTTTCACTTAGAAGCAGCTTTTGAAAGAATGAGGAAATTCAAGTTAAAACTCAATCCCCTTAAGTGTGCTTTTGGTGTGTCATCTGAAAATTTCTTGGGTTATGTAGTGCACAAGAAAGGAATACAGATTGATCAGAACAAAGCTAAAGCCATCATTGAGGCCAGGCCTCCATCAAGTAAGAAAGAATTACAAAGGTTCCTTGGACAGGTTAACTTTCTTCGAAGGTTCATTTCTAACACTGCAGGGAAAACTAAAGTATTTTCTTCCTTGTTAAGGCTGAAAGATGAAGAGGAATTTGTGTGGACAACAGAGCATCAAATTGCTTTCGAAGGTATCAAAGCCTACTTGGCCAACCCCCCAGTGCTAATGCCACTAAAGGGTAATAAGCCCTTGAAGTTGTACATAGCTCCAGCAGAAGATTCATTGGGAGCTTTCTTGGCCCAAGATAATGAAGAAGGCAAGGAGCAAACTGTTTATTACCTTAGTAGGTTTTTAAATTCTTGTGAATGTAAATATTCAGCTGTTGAAAAGCTGTGTCTTGCTTTGTACTTTGCTGTAATGAAATTAAGATACTATCTTTTACCTACAACTGTCTTGGTAATTGCAACCATAGATTTGGTTAAGTGCATGTTATCTAGACCTATGTTAAGGGGAAGAATTGGCAAGTGGATACTAGCCTTATCAGAATTTCATCTAGAATATGTCCCTCAAATGGCAGTAAAAGGGCAAGTTTTAGCCAATTTTCTGGCAGACCATCCATCTCAAACAGAGAGCCAAGAGATAATGGAACTTGGTATGGTTAGTGTTGAGCCATGGCAGATCTGGTTTGATGGGTCGAAAGCCAATGGCTTAACTGGAATTGGTATTGTAATTAGGTCTCCACAAGGGGTAGAAACCACACATGGTTTCAGAGTGGATGAAGCTACCTGTTCTAATAACCAAGCTGAATATGAAGCCCTAATAGTGGGATTAGAAATTCTTATTGGATTACAAGTTCATGTAGTTGACATATTTGGAGATTCTCAATTGGTGGTTAACCAAGTGAAAGGGATTTTCAAATGTCAAAACATAAGCATTTTGCCATACTATGTTGTTGCATTACATCTGCTTTCTCAATTTCAAATAGCAAATGTAACTCATGTTCCAAGATTCTTGAATAATAGAGCTAATGATATGGCTCAGAAAGTTTCAAACTTCAAGAGAAGGGATAATGCCCAAAGGAACATAAGCCAAACAACATATCAGAAATTGATACCACCTTTGAATAAAAGGAATGTGGTCTTGGAAGTCAATCATAATGGCTTACAAGAACAAGATTGGAGGCATCCAATAATGCAGTACTTGGCTGGTCCATCTTCGAAGGCCAGCAGGAAAATTAAATTGCAGTCTATGCAATATATGATATACGGTAATGCTCTCTACAAAAGGGGGGGAGACGGCTTATTGCTGGAGTGTTTAGGTCCAAAAGAAGCATTAATAGCTATGGCTGAGGTTCATGAAGGCATCTATGGTGCTCATCAGCCTGGTGTGAAGATGAGATGGTTGCTTCGAAGGCATTCCTACTATTGGCCAACTATCCTTAAAGATTGCATAGAGTATGCAAAGGGTTGCCAGGCATGCCAAAAGCATGGCACAATAAGGCATGTGCCCATAACTGACCTACATGCAGTAGTAAAGCCTTGGCCATTCAGAGGATGAGCCATGGATATGATGGGGAAAATACACCCACCTTCTTCGAAGCATCATTGTTTCATTCTAGTGGCCACTGATTACTTCACTAAGTGGGTCGAAGCTAAGCCATACAAGGCTGTAGACCAGACTGCAGTTATTGGATTTATTAAGGATCTAATCCATAGATTTGGCATCGCACAAACTATAATTGTGGATAATGGGACTGTGTTCGATGGGAAGATGGTGAAGTCCTTTGTGGCAGAATTTGGAATTAGTCTCATTAATTCCACTCCATATTATACACAAGCCAATGGTTAAGCTGAATCATCCAATAAGTCATTGAAAAAAGGAATACAAAAGGTTGTGGAGGACAATCCTAGGGATTGGCATAACTTATTGTTGAATGTGTTGTGGGCTTATAGAACCTCCCCAAGGTCAAGCACAGGAGTCACTTCTTATGCCTTAGTATATGGGCATGATGCAGTGTTACCTGTGGAGATCAATGTTAAGTCCTTGAGGGTGAGATGCCAAGACCAGCTAAATCCTGAGCAATACCATCAGAGTATGTGCTTGGAATTAGAAGGCATAGATGAAGCCAGAATTCTGGCATTAAACAGCATTCTCTTGCAAAAGAAGAAAGCAGCCAAAAATTACAATAAGAAGGTCAAATACATTGGCTTTGATGGAGGTAATTTGGTATGAAAGACAATACTCCCAATAGGAATTAAAAGCCATAAGTTTGGTAAATGGTCACCTAACTGGGAAGGACCATATCAAATTCATAGAGTTCTGCCTTTTGGAGCATACCATTTGAGGAATTTGAATGGTTATGTGCATCCCAAAAAGATTAATGGCAGATATTTGAAGCCTTATTTTCTAACTATTTGGGAAACACAAGGAATAAAATAAACACTAAGTACAAGAACACAAGATTACTCAGATGATAGACAAGAATTTGTTTTTTTCATAAAGAGTCAAATACATTGTGCCACAAATTGGCCCAAAAATCATTACAATGTTTTAATTGTTTTTGTACAACAGATTTCCTATTGGTAAATGATGAAAATAGTTGAATAGCTGCAGCCATTTCTCCCTTTCTATCGGCCAGTTCTTGGTTGGTGATGTGCAATTTGGTGTCAGTTCGGACCAAGGCCTGGTTTACTGCAGTTAGCGCCTCCTCAAGTCGAGCTTTCTTCTCCAGCAGCTGAATTCGAAACTGAGAGGCAGAGGAGTATTGTTCCTTAAGATCTGACACTTCAGTATGCACTTGGGAAACAAAACTCTGGTCTCTAGCCAATTTCTCATCCGTAGCATTGGCAGCATGACAAATGCTGATGTAGAAGGCGATAGTAGCTGCAACCTAGGATAGATGACTTGAGACATTCATACCAGACTGCTCAGCAATTTTGCAGCACTGAAGAAACCCATTTCTGATGATAGGCCTTTGTAGAGCCTCGAAGGGAATCCTCGAAAAGGAGATTAACAGTTCCAGGCAGGTGTCTAAGTCTATCAAAGGCACAAAAGGCTGGCTGCTGGAGGAAGAAGAGCTCTCAAAAATTTCCAGCAAAGAGTCAGCCAAAACTAATGGCTCAGCTTCCTCATTGAATGTTGGAGAGGTAGAGGGTATGTTGAAGAGACTAGCTAGTCTTGCTTCAAAGACATCAACCTCATCCATAGACATGAGGGGCGCAAAAAGAGTTGTGGTGGAAGACACAGAAGACTGCATAGAGATAGGAGAAATGGGTGAAGCATCTTTAGCAGTCTCCATGGTCCTAGCCACTAATGAATCAAGTGAAGAAGGGTTGGAGCTAGGTAAAGGTGATAAACCATGGGTTGGAGAGCTACCAGCACCCTCAATAGGGGAATCAACTGTCATCAGAGATGGAGTAGCAGTTGGAATTTCCTTGGAAGGAGGAGGAAGAGCAAAGCTCGAAAGAGAAGTAAATTGAGGAAAGTCGAAAGACAAGAAAGGGAGGTATGGCTTTAAGCCAAGAGAAGGAGATGCAGGAATGTTTAGCCTCAGGAGAGGTACAGAAAGTGTAGGCCTTGGAAGTGGGAGTAATATCTGGATAGCCTTCACATGTTGTATTTCATCAACTTCAACTGAAACTGAGGGAGTCCTCATTGGAAGGATAGGCTCAGTAGTTGTTGCTGAAGAGGAAGAAATGTAAAGTAATGTTAAACTTCAATACCAAAAACTAACAAAGGAAAAACATTAGAAGCATGAAAGAAATTACTTGTTTCAGAAATGTTGGTAGTGATGGGAGAGCTACGAAGGGAGTAGTGTTTGGCAGCTTGTTGCCTTCTTGCAGCTTCCCTTTGTAATGCATCAGCAGCAACAGCTTCATCTCTTAGGAATTGTTGTTGCCGTCTCTTCTCAACCCTCTCGAAGACAATTATGGCATTGGAATGTTCCTGCTCTACTGCCTTGGTAGCTGCTTCATGAATGGGGTCTTCAACCAAGTCAATAGCAGGAACAGTCACTTTCTTTCTCTTCCTTCTCGACAATGATACTGCTGGCTCCTTTTCGACCTCTCTCTCTTCAACTTGGGGTTCAGATTCTTCAGAGGTAAGTTCTTTCTCTACTATCGTGGTAGTTACCTCGTGAATAGGATTTTCGATTATATCAGAAGATGAGACAGCCACCTTTTGTCTCTTTGTTCTTTGCAAAGGTACTTCTTGCTCTTGCTCAACCTCTCTCTCTTCTGTCTGAGGTTCAGATTCCTCAAGAGGGAGGATTAGCTTCCTTTTCTTTTTCTGTTGTTGTCTCTCTTTGAGAGTAGCTAAAGTCTCAGCTCTCTTAGGGGATTCTTCTTGTGGGGACCCTACACCAAAGAAAAATATGAGTGTAAAGGAAACAAACAAAAGATTCAAAAAGAAAAAGGGACATGAAAATACTAACCCTTTTTTGAGGCAGCTCTAGTGACTCTAGATGGAAGGGGTAAAGCTGCAGGAGCAATTTTGGCAGTTTCAGGAAGAAGGGGAGTGTTCTCAACTGTTGCTGACTTAGCCTTCGAAGGCACTCCTAACCCTATTAGCAAGTCATGAAGGTGTACAGATAGGCGCACTTCCATATTGGCTGTCCATCAGTTCTGGAATCTTTTCAAAACTAAGCCAGATGGGAGAAAAGGGACAAATTGAAATTCATTCAATTCCTTCAGCAGTTTGAATATTGCCGCCTCTAGCTTTGATTTGGATATTCTCAAGTCTCTAGCCGTAAGGTGGACATTCGAGAGACTGCAAAGTGGAATAGGTATCCCTTGAGTGAGCCCAAATTGTCTAGCAAACTGAGAAGGGCAGTACACCTCAGATATGCATTTATAACCTCGAGGGTTTAAAGTGCCAATGAACAACTCCCTCGGTAGCAAAATTGAAGCCCACATATCTTTGTGTGGTGAGGTGGAGCACTCTTTATCAGCCAGAAAAGTTTGCAGCCAAGCAGGTCCTTTATTAGCATCAAAAGGACAAAAAAGGGAAGCAGGAGGAGAAATAGGGAGTTGGTGAAAGAAGGTAAGGTAATAAGCAAAAGAAGCAGGATAAAGAACAATCCTAGCATATTTTTCCCCATAGGTGCTAGGATCCTGAACAAGGAATTTTAGGCATTTTTTATGCAAATCAGTGAAATAGGCAAAGAGCTAGAGCTGGAGCACCCAGAGGGGACCTCCTTGGTTAACATCAAGAGGTTTTTCACAAAATTGGGAACAAACTCTGTAAACATGACCTAAAAGATAAGGAGCAAGAGCTATACGTTTTTTTAAGACAAGTGCCTTCGCGAGTGGAGTGAACTCAGGTATAATCCTCTGAGATGATGTGCAAAAGAGAAATTTGCATAACCAGTATAAAATGAAGGAAAAGAGTTCTCTGTCTTTCACGGGGCCTTCCTTTTTATTTTCAGCCTTTACGAAGTCACTGTAAGAGGAGTTTAAGGCTGGAAGGGAAAATTTGACAGGGAGGTCTGGGTAGTTGGGAGTGAAAGGAGAGCCAAGGGGTGAAAGCCCTAAGAGATGGCAAATATCAAGAACGGTGGGGGCCATCATGCCGCACCGAAATTGGAAGAAATTAAAAGCCATATTCCAAAAACATAGAGCAGCAGGAATTAAAAAGGGGTCCTCATGAATGATGAACCTGGAAAGACGAAGGGCGTCGAGGATACAGAGTTCCTGTAGGTCATCTTCTCTCGCAGGTACAACTCTGTCATACCATTCCTCCCATTCGGTTCTCAATGTCGGCCAGCAACGATGAGGCCGGTTCACTCTCCAATTGCTCCAGTCAAGCCCTCCTTCGTAGAGAAGAAAGTGGTCCTCCAAACGGGGGTATAAAGCTGGAAGTTGGTCAGGGGCTTCCCGAAAGATGGGACCTAGAACGTACTCTTGTTGGTTGCTGTGGCAAGGAACAAAGAGACGTCCATCTATGGCGCTTGGCCCACCAGTTGTTAGCTTGGCGATTTCTTCATCAATACATTGTTTCAAAGCCATGGTAGGGCTGATACGGTCGCCAGCAAGCACTTTTAGCGAGGAAGGATCCATTGGTAGCAAGCAGCAAGGAAGAGAGGGTTAACAGAAGATCGGTAGAAAGAAGGGTTTGTGCGTTAAAAGAGCAAGTGATTTCAGAGCATGAAACAAAGGGGTTTTTAAAGCTTTTGAGTCTGAAAAAATATATTGCGTAAGTCGTTAAGTACTAGAAGTACGAATACGAAAAGTTTCTTTCAATATTGATACTTTTGGAGGGAAAAACACAACCTAGATGCTGAGACCAGCTTCGAAGTAAGGTATTTGGCTTCGAAACCAGATTTTGGCGCCAAAAGTCAAATAACATCGACTTCGAAACAAAGAAGCCGGCTTTGAAGCACATTTCATACTTAAGGATGCAAGAATGCTCAAAGTATTTGTTTACTTCAGAAAGTGAAGTCATTCGAAACAAAACTTAAGGCCTCTTAAGGATGTGAATTGTTGTTCGAAACATCAAAGCCAATAGTTGGTTGGTGTATATACGGAAAGATTTTATCTTTTGAACTAAAACAGCATGAACTGTTGTTCGAAGCAAAAGATGGTCAATTTTAAAAGTAAATTGATCATATTAACCATGATCAGATGTTGGTTATGGTTGAAACAAGCTTTAAGTATAAGATTGCTAGATTCGAAGCATTGTTTCTAGATGAAGATCAGCAAAAAATGTCAACCGTATTCCATAAATTGGAAAGATTCATGTTGATTCTTAGTGTTTCATTTTTGAAACAATTGAGTCCATATTCGACGAATAAGATTGTTCAGTTCGAAACTCTGAATTGGCTTTTAAAGACAAAAGGAAACACGGTCAAACAATGCCAAATACAGAAGAATTTGGTTTATATTCAAGCCAAGGCAATTACATCGAATAACTCTATCTGGGTATAAACTCAAGCTCATAAAAATAAGGAATGGAATAAATAACAAGATCATGAAATTTAGTCCAACAATGATCAATGAATTTTTGTTCTTTCTTTATTATATCTTCTATTTCTTCTAACGTCGGCTGCATGAGTTGATGTGCTCTCACTTCGTAGTAGAGCTCTTCAGCCTTTATTTCGAAAGCTTCCTCTCTCAATCTTTGTTCCAATTCGTCTATGACCAAATCATCCCAATACGCAGAATCTTTATTCTTGAAATCATCGAATTCTTCGATGAAGTTCTCTTCTTCATACTGGGCATGAATTCGAAGAGATGAAAGTTGGTCTAAAGATTGTGTAGTGGCCATAGAATTTCGATGCCAGCAGAGGAGCAATGGAAGTTGGTCTAGGAACATATGAAGTTCTGCTTGGGCAAGGGGATTAAGGACATGACCCCTAGTCAAAATATCACAAGCCCATCGAAGGTTCTTGAGAGGGACTTTGTCCTTAAGAACATTGAAGGGCAAGTGAGAGAAAGCTGTAAGTAGAAGTTGAGCTTGTTTCCGCTTAGCTGGAGTAGGGGATGGTGGAGGTTTGTAAGGTGGAAAGACTTTATCCATGGAAAGGGCAAGCCTCAGTCTCTCTATCCAGCAAAGAGTTGGCGGAGGAGAAGGTGTGGATGCTTCTGTTTCAGAAGATGGAGAAGAAGGTGTGGATGCTTCTATTATGGGAGATGGCATCGGAGCAGAAGGAACAAAGGCATTAATATAATCAAGCCAGTCAGAAGAACAAATCTTCGCCTTCTGGGCTAAGAATGATGGGTTGTACCCTTGTGCTTCTTCTAGGCGCCGGGCAACGTGCACTATTCTTGTAGGCATGGAGGATGTGTACCATGCTACAAGCAGACTCTCCTCCAAACTACGTCGATGGTCAATGGGCACGTAGGGGTAGACCATTGAACTTCGAGCGTAGAAAGGAAATTCTAAAGGGTCAGTGAACTCAGCAAAATGATGGTTGATTCGTTCCCTCAAATCACAAGTCTCAGGTATTGACCAGCTTGTCCAGTCAGAAACCCCAGAAGAGGAAGAAGTTGCAGCTTTTTCCCATGCAGAGGTTTGTGAAGAAGAGTTTCCCAAGTCCATATTTGCAACTTTCCGAATCAAAGGTTTGAGAGCAGTTTGTTCGAGGTATAAGGGGGAGTTAGAGGAAGAACTTCTTGTATCTATGTCTGCAACTTTTTGAATCGAAGGATTAAGGGCAATGTGTTCGTAATCCAAAGGTTGGTAATTTGCAAAGGCTTCTATGACCTGAATATAGAAAGGTGGGTAGAGATGGCTAATTAATGCGTGGAAGTTCTTTCGAGGAAGGGCAGCATCATCATATGACTCTTCGTTTGCTCGATCAATGGAGGAAAAAATTGATTCGGCCATGGAAAATGTATCAGTCTGTTCGAATATTAAGGTGGTGGGGGTGTTCAAAAGATTGAAAGAGAGTTTTAATGCAGATGATGAATGACAGTTGCATTCCTAGGGGAATGCAAACCCTATGCACGTTCTAAAAAGCGCGGGATAAAGGCTTTGATCCACTAATATCACAAAGTATTGGGTATATTAGTGCGGGGGGTAATGTTGGCTACATATTTTGTAAAAGTCAATCACAATTCGACGCATGGCAGAGCAAGGGTAATATAGGAAGACTATTCAAGTCTTCGATCCTGATCGTACACGTGGCAGTTAGTATTGGTTCTCACGTGATCTGAGTAGCATTGGATCAATAAAGAGGTGCAAGGTGACGTGGCTTCAACGGTTATTCATTCAAATTCAAATATAGGAGGGAAGCCTAACTGCAAGTGATGGCGTAGTGGAACTACTTATAAGGCAGCATGATCAGCGATCATGGAGGAGCAGTTCGACGGTTTGAAATGCAGTTCGATGGTCATCCTTGAGAAGTATAAATAGCGGGGAAGACCCCAGAAAAAGCCCCAAACTCAGATCATACAAACTAGTCTTACTTTACATATTTTCTTTTCCAGTTTTACATTTCCAGTCTTTACATTTCCTGTTCTTTAAATTCCTGCTCTTTACATTCCTGTACTTTAAATTCCTGCACGGCACTTCATTCATAGGAATAGTTTCAAGTAGATCGTTACTGTAAACCTCTACGAGGCTGAGTTTGAATCATTGTAAGTTTTCATTCTAATGAAATACTTCAATTGCTCTTCATTTAACTGTCATTTTGCTTAATTTCTCCTACGTCAAGCCACCAGCAAAAGTCCTCTGCATTGAGGCTGAAAGAACTAAAATACAATCGTCTGATAATTGGTTGGCAATTAACATTTCTGTAAGGACTGATTGATCCTTATTGGCACGCTCGCATTTACAACAATACCCTTCGAAAGCCAAAAAGCCAACACAATTAAAAATATATAGGACTAATTGGTACAAGTATTTTGTTTTGAGATTAGATGAGTTTTGAATTTTGTATATGAGACTTATTGGTAAGTTTCCCTTTATTTAACTTTTTACGTCTCTATGGATAGATCATTCACGAAATATGACATAAAAACGATAGCTTTCTTATTTAACAATAGATTGAACTACATTAATTATGAAAGTTAGAGAGCTTAAATAGAAAAATAATAAATTTGAGGTTCACTTTGAAAAAATTAGATAAAAGTTGAAAGAACTAATTTATAATTTACCTAAATTATTTGTATAACAAAAATAAATAGTTTATTTTTAATATTATACTTGTTGTCCATTTATTATTTGAAGGTAAATTGATGAAATTGTATGTCTATAATTATACAATCAACCTATTTTGTTTCAAGAATAATTCACATATCAATATCTACAAATTAAACAAATCAAATTATCAACATATAACCTGTAACAAGACTAAAGAGATATTTAACTCGATGCTCCAAGTCTTCCCTCCACCTCGAGAGAAATGGACCCAAAGTTCAAAACCCAACAAATCATATTTCCAAAATGAAAGCAATTTCTCTCAAGTCATCTAAGAGAATCAAACACTTTTAGTTTAGCACAACACAAGTTTATTATAGATTCAATTGTAATGATTCAAATTAATTATTTTTTAATCATATGTATGCAAACTTCTTTTTCTTTTTTTTTCTTTTTTTTTTTTTAATTAAGAAAAATAACATCGAGTTGACATGAATTTACAACATTTATAACTATTTTTAAAAAATTTAATATATAATACAATCACTTAATTGTAATTATTAAAGTAATATAATTTTTTTTTATCAATTATAGTTTAGTAGTTAAAACATTTAAATCATCAAAATAGACCATACCCCATATGCTAGACCAGGACTAGGACAGTAAATCATCAAAATTTAAAAATTCAAAACTCTTTTTAATTTATTTTTTTTAAACTTATAATCAAATAATTTTTTTCTTTTTCAAAACTCAACTCAAACTCGACGCTTAAATCACAACACCACACTCAAATTATAATTTTAAAACTAATCCCTTAGCTCCGAATAATTTTTATATACAGATAAAGTATATATCATATGATATTTTCTATTATTATGATTGAGTACTACTTTAATAATATACATTTTTGATGAAGGCACTGTCATAGCTCCAACTCCTAACCAATTTTCCGAGTAACGCTTCTCAATTTCCCCATCCAAGACCGTTTCCCTTTCCTTCTCTCTATTTTTAGCATCGACCAAAACAAAACTTGTCTCTTCCGACCCCTCTTTCCCTCCCCCCCTCTCTCTCTATGATGTTACAGACAATGATACCAAAAGAGAAACAACAAGAACCACCACCACAATGGAAGAAGAAGAAGACAAAACATATCCAAGAAAACTATTCTTCCTTGTCATAACAATCACAACAATAATAATAATCCCTTTCTCCTCCGCCTCCTCCACCATTTCAGTCTCTTCTGCCACCTCCTCTTTGTCCACTATTACCACCACCCAAGATGAATCTTCCGCCATGTCTAAACTGGCTAAATCCCTTTCCCCAACCCCCTCTGGCTGGTCCTCTACTTCCGACCATTGTGATTGGTCCGGCATCTCCTGTGACTCCTCTGGCCATGTCACCTCCATTAGCCTTGCCTCCAAATCACTCTCTGGCCAATTGCCCTCCGAATTAAACAACCTCGCTCACCTCAAATCTATTTCTCTCCAACGAAACCACCTCTCTGGTTCCTTTCCTTCCCTCTCCAACCTTGCTTCTCTCCAACAAGTCTTTCTTGATAACAACAATTTCACTTCCATTCCCTCTCAATTCCTCTCTGGCCTCACAACCTTGCAAACCTTAAGCATCGGGAACAATCCCAATCTCCCTGCTTGGACTCTCCCTCAAACTCTTTCTGATTCCGCAACCTTGAATACCCTTTACGCACCCCAATCTAACCTCATTGGAACAATGCCAGACATTTTCCAATCATTCCCAAATCTTCAGAACCTTAGGCTTTCTTACAACAATCTTACGGGTCCTTTACCACCTTCGTTTGCTAAATCAGGGATTCAGAACCTCTGGCTCAACAATCAAGAGCTTGGTCTTTCAGGTAGGATCGATGTTCTTGGTTCAATGACTCAATTAACGCAAGTTTGGCTTCATAAGAACCAATTTTCAGGCCCCATTCCAGATCTCTCAGGGTGTACCTCGCTATTTGATCTTTCGCTTCGCGATAACGATTTAACTGGCCCTGTCTTGCCTTCTCTAACTACTCTTGCAAACTTAGTTAATGTTTCATTGCAGAACAATAAGTTGCAAGGTCCAGTACCTAGTTTTGGCAAGGGTGTTGTGGTGAATCTTGGCCAAACAAACAACTTTTGTAATTCAAAACCGGGTCCTTGTGATCCACAAGTCACCACATTGCTTGAGATTGTAGGGGCTTTGGGTTACCCAATGGCATTGGCTGAATCTTGGTCCGGGAATGACCCTTGCAAGGGTTGGATATCGATTTCTTGTGATTCCAGGGGCAGCGTTACGGTGCTTAATTTCGGGAAACAAGGTTGGAGTGGGACTATATCACCCGCCATTGCTAACCTCACTACATTGACAAGTTTGCTTTTGAATGATAATGACCTCACCGGTCCTATACCTTCAAGCTTGACAAAATTGGCATTGCTTCGGCTTCTTGATGTCTCTAATAATAATATTTCGGGTCAAGTACCAAAATTTGGTTCGGGTGTGAAAGTGAAGATATCAGGTAATCCATTACTTGGAAAAGACGTGCATGCTGGAGATGGAAGTGGAAGTTCTGCCAACAGTAGTAGTTCTTCCCCTAGTGGAAGTTCTTCCAACAGTAGTAGTTCTAGCTCCCCTAGTGGAAGTTCTTCCAACAGTAGTAGTTCTAGCTCCCCTAGTGGAAGTTCATCATCAGGCAGAACAAATGACACAAATAATGGAATGATTGGGACAAATGCTTCATCTAGTGGAAGTGGAACACCGGTTGTACAAACACAAAACTCATCATCATCTACATCGTTGTGGGTTATTGTTGCTGCCATTGTTGCAGCTTTGATTTTTATAGTAGGTTTGTCATTGGTGATTTACAGAATGTTTGTGATGAAGCGCAAATTGGTTGAAAGCTCTATAAAAGCGAATAAAAAGCTGAAGAATGGTGGTGCAAATGGTGTTGTGAATGGTTTTGGAAGTGAACTACCCAGTCAAGGCAGTGCTGACAACAATGATATTCATGTCTATGATGGCGGCAACGTTACCATCCCCATAGAGGTGCTTCGAGAAGTGACAAACAATTTCAGTGAAGACAACATTTTAGGTCAGGGTGGATTTGGGGTTGTTTACAAAGGAAAATTCCAAGATGGGACACAAATCGCGGTGAAGAGGATGGAAGCAACAGTGGTGAGCTCGAAGGGGCTTAGTGAGTTCCAAGCAGAAATTGCAGTCCTGACGAAGGTTAGACACAGGCATTTAGTGGCCCTTATTGGGTTTTGTGTCAATGGAAGTGAGAGGCTTTTGGTTTATGAGTATATGCCTCAAGGGACATTGGGACAACATCTGTTCAATTACAAAGAACTGGGGTTTTCACCGCTTACATGGAAGGAAAGAGTCACAGTTGCCCTGGATGTTGCTAGAGGGGTTGAATATTTACATAGCTTAGCACAGCAGAGTTTCATCCACAGAGATCTAAAACCCTCTAACATACTTCTTGGAGACGACATGAGAGCCAAAGTTTCTGATTTTGGCTTGGTGAAGAATGCGCCTGATGGGAAGTACTCCGTGGAGACAAGGTTGGCCGGTACATTTGGATATTTAGCACCAGAATATGCTGGTAAGTACAAGAAGTCCATGATCAGTAGTTCTTTTCCAGTTATGGTACTGCATTGATCATTTTATTCGTAACATTTCATATTGGGTCTTAATGTGCTCTATAATTTGCAAAGATTTTGGGCTTGTTTGACTGCACTGAATACTTATTCCATTTTGAATTAACTAATTCAAAATTTTCCAATTAGTAGAAGAGGCAATTTAAGTTCTTCTGTAAGCATTGAGTAGAACATATTCTGAATCTTTCAGTTTTAGGTTAGTTAATATGTTCTAAAAATGAGCTATCAAATTTAGAAAAACTCAGAGATATTTTTACTTGCGTTATTTTCCAACCAAATACACATCTAATTTCTGAATGAACTAATTTCAAAATTACCACCAATTCATATTTTGGGACAACCAAATAGGCCTTAGCCTAAAGTAGTATTTCCAGTATGGTCTGCATCAAATCCTATGATATGAATGTTGAGCCATTATCTTCTTCTTCTTCTTTTTCCTTGCAGCCACTGGAAAAGTAACAACAAAGGTCGATGTATTTGCATTTGGGGTGGTTTTGATGGAGATGATCACTGGTAGAAAAGCATTGGATGAGAGCTTGCCAGAAGAGAAAAGTCATTTAGTTACCTGGTTCCGAAGGATCATCATTAACAAAGACAACATCAGGAAATCTATAGACCCCTCGCTAGATCCAGATGAAGAAACCTATGAGAGCATCATCAAAGTAACAGAACTGGCTGGACACTGCACTGCTCGCGAGCCATTTCAACGCCCTGACATGGGTCATGCGGTGACTGTCTTGTCTCCCCTTGTCGACCAATGGAAACCCACCAATCCTGATGAAGAAGATAGCTTCGGCATTGACTTTCACACCAGCCTTCCTCAAGTCTTACAGCTATGGCAAGCCGGTGAAGGTACTTCCACAATGACTAGCGATTACTATAATGGTGGTTACACATCTTCAAGCACGCCTAATAAACCTTCTGGGTTTGCAAGCTCATTTAGTTCAAAGGATGGCCGATGACTACAAGTCAACAAACGTGTACCATGGCACCAACAAATATGGAGACAGGTTTCTGTACTGTTTATACAATGGTTGTGAGACTTAATTTAGTGTGTACTGCACGAATCATTTTCTTACTTCATTTTTTGACCTATTCTTCAATTCAATTCAATTCTTTACTTTTTTTCTTTTCTTTTCTTTTTTTTTTGGAGGAACCAATTCAAACTTATATAGTCTTCTGTTTTCAAATTTTTTTGTTTATATATCAAGGAACTGAGTTCCATCTTTTGATGATCTAGGGCCCTTGATGTAAGAACTCAAAACGAAGAGGTGGAGTTAGAAATTAACATTATATTTTATGACAAGTATCATCAACAAATTTTGTTATTATATTCCTTCTTCCCGCTATGTGATAAGATTGTATGCACATTTTTTCAGTAGTCAACTTGGGACTGGGTTTGATCGGGCCAATGCAGTTGAGGTATGGTAAAGAGTGTTGAAATTCCATATATTATCCAATGTAGGCATTGCGCTTGTGCCCATATTGGGACCCAAAAAAAAGGAAATTGAGGAAATAATAGGACAAATTTTTGGATTGGAAAGCATTGAATCAATTGAAATGCAAAGTAACCATACAATGAGGTCGTCTTTTTTATTTTTTATGACACAATCCAAAACAAGCTACAAAGAAACAGAAACATAATCAAACGAGAACAGACCAGAGCTGTTGAGGGGTGGAAGAAGCCCAGTATAAAGGAACAGACCTGGGGGATTTTGGCCAACCAATAAGCTGGCTCCATTGGCCAATCTAGGAGCCCAGACTGAACATGACCAAAAGTCTCAGTTCAGGTCCTAATAACATAGATAACTGTTGCACTCTCACAAGGGGTCAAACTCGGAAACATGAGTGACCAGATGACCCAAGACCTGACTGACTAGCCATCATGAGCTTTGCGTCCCAGTGTGCTAAAAATGAGGATTCATATGGCCAGGAGCAACTAGAGGTTTTGGGAACTAAAGTTTGAAAATTTTGTTTGCCGGAATCCATTTGCTACTCCAAAACTTGAATAATTGGCCAGCATGCACCAGCCATCTTAGTCCTTGAGTGATTAATTTTCTTCCCTTTAAGAGACTTGACCATGGCCTTGAACCTCTCTTGCAGGGAAGAAGCCAGTGTGGGGGATGTAAATACCTTCCAACATAAGCAAAGAGGTCTGGAGAACAAATATTGGAAGTGTGACATAGTCACACAGATTCATCTATAATAGGACTATTGTAATGATCTACCATTAACATCTTTCTTCCAAAAGATAATTATAATAATTTCACAGCGGGATTTCATGGATTTATTGCAAACATAAAGAGTTCCGCTTACATGTGGCTCATTCAATATAATAGATAGAATCAGTAAAAAAACACAATACTTGGAACATGAAAGAAAGGGTCTTGCACAACCATATCACTATTTGAACCCAAATTTTTCATGCCAATTGTGCAACTGCATAGGATAGAAGATTATTCAACGTTGACTCAGATTATAAATATCCTCATTGTAGCAAACAATAACTTATAACCTACTACAAAGTAATTCATCAATAATCTAACAATGTCCATCTTATCCATAGTATAGATTCCACTCGTTTTAAACCTGTCATCGTGGTTCTGATCAAGAAGAACATTCATGGTTTAGATGTCCATTCTGCATTTCAAGATCTCAACCACTGATTATAATGGAGTATCATAATTACCACAGCACTGGATAGATAAACCCCTGGGTTCTTCAAGAACAACACTGCTATTGCAGCCAGTGTCATGCCCATTTATCAGTTCTGTGATGGACAGACAGGGTCAAATCCCGATTGCAAACCAACTTCACACTACCTGTTCCATGACAGTCTTCCGTTGCAAACAGTGTTGTTGCAATTGGGCAAGGCTGAGAATCATGCTAACATATTACAATCCCAATGAATTTCTCCCCTATCACCAATAGCAGATTCTGGTCATTCTTGTCAATGGTGAAGAAATAAAAGTTAGCGAGAGTGATTATACATACTCATCTTAGCAGTATTTTGATAATCGCGGGCCAATCTGAATCATAGATTTTATTAATCAGGAAGATATTTCAAACACCTAGAAATCTTCCCTTCTTTCAGTACTTGTCAGCTGCAGTACAAATCAGTCTGTTCAAAAGAACATGCCAGCAATCCAAATTTCCCAAACTGACTTAACAATGCTCATATCCTGTTTTGCTCAAACATTGGTTGAACTTCTATGGAGTTCTTGAATCAAATAAAAGACATCTATATATTAAGGACAGTATTGAGGAATAGCGTATAACATCTAATCTCCACTTACAAAATGTAGTCCATTCAACAAAGTCTTGTAAGTCTTCTCATTCATCATACTATCCTTCTTCCTCAGTTCTTCAAGCAGATCAAAAGCATCACTACCTCTCCCTTCCCTGCACAACCCTTCCAAGAGAGTTTTATAAGTTAACAAATCTGGCGCCATAGAATTACCCAACATATCAAAGATAATTTCATTAGCATCTTCAAACCTCTGTTCCATAGCAAGGCTACAAATCAAAATCATGTAAGTACTACTCTTGGGCACCAAATTTTTACCTCTCATTTCCTTATAAAACCCCAAACCCTGGTTCACCCTCCCCTTCTCACACAAACCCTTGGTTATATAACTATACGTATACCCATTCGGCTCGCATCCATACAATCCCATTTCCCGAAAAACCCGAATGGCTTCATCAACTTCAAGACACTTAGAGTAGGCCTTTACAATCATATTCAACACGAACGCATCCGGTATCACACCAGCAGCCTTCATTTGTTTGGTTAAAGATCGAACGGCGTGCAAATACACATAACAGACATTCAACTTATTGAATTTCCTAAGCAGGGAATTGAATAACAATGTGTAGGTTTCTAAAGAGGGTTTAGTGTCATCAGATTTCAACATTTTATTGTAAACATCGAAAGCACGATTGAAGAGAAACTTACGGCCGCAGCAAAACCGAATCATGGAATTGTAGAGTGGGACGCTGGGAGAGCAGGCTCCGGCGATGACTTCCTCGATTAGGGTTTGGGCGTGGTAGAAACGCTTGGCGGAGACGGAGATTTGAATCATGGTGAGGTAGGTAAGGTGGTCGTGCTTGTAGTGGCGGTGCTGGGCAGTCCAGCGGAAGATGTCGAGGGCGAGATCGGGGTCGGATTGGGAGCGGAGGGCTTCGTCGACATCGGAGGGGGTGAAGCCGGGTTTGAGCTTGTCGACCCATGTCTCGAATTGCTTCTCGAGAGGAGTACGAGTTCTAGAGTTAGGGTTAGAGATTGGGGAGGTATGTTTGGGGGATGGTGGAGGTAGGGTTGTGGGGTTTTGTTGGGAGGAGCAGAGGTGGTTGGTGGCGGAGGAGGAGGAGGAGGAGGAGGAGGAGGAAATGGAGAGAAATGGAGGAGGAGAAGAGAGGAGAGAGTTTCTGAGAGTGGAGTTAAGGAGAGAACGACGCAAGGTTGCTCTCATTGTAAACGAGCTCTGTTTAGAGAGAGAGAGAGAGACAGAGAGAGAGTTTGGGAACTAGTTTGTGTAAAGTTTTAAAACAGAAATTTGTGTTCTACTGTTAAAAATTATTTAATTATATAAATAATTTATTTTAATATATTTTAAGAAAATTTAGTGAAATTCTTAATTAATTTATAAGATATTTTTATTTTATAATAAATTATATTAATTTATTTTATTCTTAATTCTATTATACAATTTTATTCTTATAGATATTTTCTAACCCTTAGCAATCTGATATGTTCTTAAGGTGTGATCTAATTTTGGATTATTTTTTAACTTTTTGTATATTAAATTTTAAAATTTTATAACTTTTATTGTGCATATTTATTTTTGATGAAATTTATATTTTTTAAACTTATTTAACAAGATCTATAAAATAATATTTCACTTGAATTTGTAATTATGTAAAATAAAAAATTAAATTTCACAATATGAATGTTTATGTGGTGGTCTGGGTCAAAACCCGACCCTCTTTGCGAGTCCATTTAGGTTATTGGTGTGTTCTATTTGAGTTTGATCTTATCGTAATAGAATTGGACTTTGAAACGCCTTGGACTGACTTCAGAACAACCAAACAACTTTTTTGTGTGAGCCTATTCGTGTCTCCGAACTCTGTGGTCGTGCCTGCGATGGTAATGACCGTGTTCGTTTGTTCTATTTGAGTTTGATCTTACTTTACTAGGATTGGACTTCGAAACGCCTTGGACTGACTTCGGAACAACCAAACAACTTTTTTGTGTGAGCCTGTTCGTGTCCGCAAACTCTGTGGTCGTGCCTGCGATGGTGATGACCGCGTTCATGACGGTCCATCGTTTTAAGTGCTGAATACACATGAAAACCCATTTTTCCGCATTTCTTCCATCTCCTCTCTTAGACCGCCATTTCCGAGCTTCCGAGCTCTTTAACCCTTGGTTTCATCTATCTAGGGTCAAAATCTCACCCTAGTCTCTTATACCAAAACGTAAAGCATGATGAGGGTTTTTTTTTGATCTCGTTGGATCGTGATTTCGTCACTGATGGATTTTTGGGCTTCTTATCTTTGCTTCAAAAGGTAGGAATTTCTTTACTTTTCTTCAATACCCTATTATAGATTCATATATGGTAGTTTCTTTTACACTAAAAAACATAATTTTGATATGTGATTTAAAAAAAAAATAAAAAAACCATATTGGTGGGTTAGTGCTTTGTGCTTATTGAGTTTAACCATGTAATTGGGATTGATTATGTGAATTATGTGTTAATTTAGTATGCTTAGAATGCTAGAATTGGAAAGCCCTAATTTTAATTTATGATTATGAAAGATGAAAAGAGTTGATGTTTGTGTAATCGTTGAACCATGTGTTGTTGTTAATGAATTGATAATGTGAAGATAAAAGGAGTAACGATAGTTTATTATGAATAAATGATGAATGTTATGAGTATTGATAATGGGTTGTAATGGGTTTGGGTTTTGAAAATTTAAAGAGATGATTATACATGGTTGTGTAAATTGAGAAATGGAAATGGGTTTATGTCTTGGGATTAATGTTGTTATTGTTGAACTTATTTTTATAAGAATTGCGTTGTTAGAGTTTTGTCCTTGGCCATCGGTGAAGGATGGTATTTATTGTTGCTAAATAGATTATATGTATTAAATGTCGTGTGTTAGATTGTGTGATCTAAACTGATGTGTTACATGATGAGTTGGATGAATGAAAGTACTATGTAGAAGTAATGCGTTCCTTTCCGTTAGCACCCAGTAAAGTAGACGAATGTTTTATATAAAGGTAACGCGATTCTTACGACTAGCAATCGATAAAGCGAGTTGATGCTATATAGAGGTAATGTGCTCCTTCTGGTTAGCATCCGGTAAAGCGAGCAAACGTGGGGCTTGATGAGACCATGGTTGTGATATGGAGCTTGGGGAGACCACGGGTTATTAATTTATTATGATCTTTTATTATTATTTTGTGTGTAGGGCTGTAGAGATACTTGTTGATGGGTATGTGTTGTTATCATGTTATTTGGAGTTGGATACATATATATTATGGTAGGTGCTCCATTTGCCCTTGTGCTTAAAGCCATAAAACATGATGGATACCTTTGAGAGTATTGTGATTTGGAGGTTGTCATAGTGATTCCAGTGAGTTGTATGATGTGATAAACTGTTGAGAGTTGATTATAATTCACGTAGTGGTACTATTTTGAGTTGTTGTCTAATCGTGACTCTTATTAGTTGGTTCAGCTTTAAGAGTTGAGAATATTGTGGAAATGATTTTCAAATATCGAAAGTGATGAATTTCTCAAAATTTCTACAAACACTATTGATTTATATATTATGTGGAGCATTCATGATCCTATTTGTCCATATGTTGCTATTGTTTACGATCTTTTGGGACCCTACTCCGTTTAGGAAGTTGGTTTAGAGGCTTTTTTAGCTAAAATAGCCACAAAAAAACAAAATAGGTTTTTTAATCTAATAAAACAAAACATCACATCCAATCCATAATCATTACATTCTTTCTCTCACAAAAAAACCAAAAGCATTTCCCAAACCAGGCTTTTTAGCCCCAGGTTAAAATAGCCAAAAAAAGCCATAAAACCAAAAAGCCAACCCACTTTCCAAACAAATATGTTCATTCCATGTTGTTGATAACTCTTCAAGTGCAGAGATGAAAAATTCCTTAGAATTGAGAAGCTCTTTTGTTTTCAGGCACGGGGCCATTTTATATGTAGACAGAATGTCGTTGCTGTATTGAGGGTCAAACCCTTTTCCTTTATGTAGTTCATAAGCCTAAAGGTATGTTTAGGTAATTGTAATTAGGGTAAATTATGCCAATAGTTCTTGTAGTTTACCCTAGATTTTGAACTCTGTATCATTTTGAACCAGTTGACAACAAAAGTTAAGAAATTGAAAGAAATTTTTGCACGTGAATGGTAAGTGATTGATTTCCAAGGGCAAAATAGACATTTTGCTATCCTCTTTCAGCATCTTTCTCACTTACACGAAAAGCCACCGACCATCACCATTTTGCTGCCAAACAACAATTGCAAAATCCATTTTAGATTAGTAGATCATCATAACGATCAAAAATTATCAAACAAAATCCAATTTCCAACCATAGATAAAAAATCACAACCCAAAATCAACATACAAAACCTAGCCATATTCCCAAATTTTAAACCCCGCATGTGCAAATCTCCATGACAAAGGAAAAGGAACAAGAACATAGAAAGAGAGGAAGAATAGAAGAAAGAGAGAGAGAGAGAGAGAGAGAGAGAGAGAGAAAGTGGTCACCATCATTGGTTGCTCCACCAAACCCCTCACTTTCTCCAACCTTGACTCCAATCATCTTCTCTCCTCCAACTGTGATGCCATCATGTTACCTTACCTCTTCCCCAATCGTGATGCCATTACCCCACATCTCTCATTCTAGAGTCGCGACAACAACCGCCTAACCATTACACTACCTTGCCCTCTCTCAACCATTTTTTCCACCCACAGCCTGCATTGCCTCCTTGCTTCACCCTCGATAAGCCTTCACTACTTCTTTTCCCCCACCACTAACAAACCCCCCATCCCCCCCCCATTGCCTCATTTTCCTTACCCCCGACAACTCTTCACAACCTCCTTTCTTACCCTAACAACCTACCTTCATTCCTTAGCTTAATCTCTCTAGGCTTCGTTTGGGAAATGGGTTGACTTTTTGGCTATTTTAGCCTGGGGCTAAAAAGCCTAGTTTGGGATAGGCTTTTTGACTTTTTGTTGAGGTGTTCATATGTGATATTACTAAACTGCCCCTAGTTTCAAACTTTGTCATAACAGTGCCATTGAGCGCGACACATCACCTTCACATTTTTACCATTTTTTTTTTTGGTTTTGTTTGTTATCATGAATGAGGTTGTGCTATGGAATAGTTAAAATGACGTGGGAAATAAATATATCATATTTTTTGGTCATTTAAATATTTGTTTATTTTATTACATTAATTTGTTTTTTTTTTTTTTTTGGCAAATGATTTTTTCATGTGTTTTTTTATTTTTAATTTTTTTACATTTTCTATAAAATGATAAAAAGTGCGGTTTTATTTTATTGTCTTGTGTATTTTAATTTTTTTTTTGGAAAACACTTTCTCATTTGTTTGCATTTTACGTGACGTGAAAACTGTTAATTTTGCTTATATTTTATTGTCCTCTTTTTTATTTTTTTTTGCAAAAACGCTTTTCCATTTTTGTTGTTGACATGACGAGGAAATTGCTATTTTCGATGCAACAATGATAGAGACCACTAATTTTGGAGCTCTAAAGAGACCACTAATGACATGACACTCAATAAAAAAAGAAAAAAAATAAAACACCAAGGCCAAAACATCAAATCATTCATGATGGAGCCTACTGCCACATAATTAGTGGTAGCACTAATTAGTGCTCCCACTCATTTTCCTTTTCGATGTTAAAATGTATGTCTTTTTTGCAGACTTTTTTTGGGGGTTCATTTTGTTTTTTATTTGGTTTCAAGTAGTATTTTTTTTGACCCAACATGCCTTTTCATCTTTGTTTGTTTTTATGAGGCAAGGCACGTAAACAATTGAGAGAAATTATTTCCCGTGTAAACACATATATATTGTACATGATAATATGCTTACATATACCATATTCCGGGTGGATTAGCACTGTTAGAAGCTTACGAATTTTAAGTGGACTATTATATATTTCCTAACATTTTGTTATCATGCGGGTACACTAACTTGTCCTGTATGCGAAGTCACACAAATGCCATATACGGGTCCTCATCCCCAACCATTAAACCATCATCGTCATGTTCAACCTCGGGTATAGTATTTACTAGTGCCATAGCCTTTTCCTCGTTCATGATGGGCTTAGCAGTTGTTGGATGGCCTGTATTGCGACGTATATAATTATGTAATGCCATTGATGCACCTACTAACTGAACTTGCACATTTGCAAAATCATACAGAGGCATGTCGCTAAAAAACCCCCATCGATTTTTTCACGCGCCAAAAGTGCGCTCAACTACACTGCGTAAGGACAAGTGAACTTTGTTAAATAATTCCTTGGGGTTGTTTGTTGTCCTATTCCACTAATGCGAAATTGTTGTTGGTGGTAACGGCTACCTTTGAAAGATGCTAGATAACCTACTTGATTTGGATAGCCTCCATCAACAAGATAATATTTTCCTGCAAACAATACCATAAGTTATGACACGAACCACCAAATTTTGTTCTAGTTTCAAGTAACCATGTTTTCCCAAAGATTATGGGTATGTTTGTTTTGAATTTCTAGAGTGATTTTGGGAAAAAAAATTTAGAAAATTTGTTTGGTTTGTAAATTTTCCAAAACAATTTTCAAAATCACTCTCTCTCTCTTACCTATCAATCAATCACTTTTTCTCTCTCCTCTCTCCTTCTCAATCACTTTTTCTCTCATACACATCTGCTCAATTATAACAAAACATCAAATCATTACAAACTCCCAAACTTCAAAACTACTTTCAAAATACACAACCAAACAAATCAAAAAAATTTCTAAACTCTCTTCCCAAAATAATTTTCAAAAACTACTCTCCCAAAAACAAACCAAACAAGCCCTATGTATCGCCATCAATTTTTCAATGCAACGTGTTACCTTCTTTGGGATGTAGAAATGGGACATTGTTATTTGTTACTATCTCGTTGAAGATGCGACTATCGTGCATACTTCCTTCCTATCCAAGCGAAACAAAGATGAAACACATGTCAAAATCGCACGCGACCATGATATTTTACGTGTGATAGTATTTCCTACCGAAATATGTTGCGACATCAAGCCCCGTAACCCGTACAGTAACATGTGTTCCGTCTATTGCTCCGATACAGTCCTGCCAACAACGCAATTGCATTGTTAATCCACCAAATACATGTAATGGTTATTTTTCGTACGTCACGTCCAACAAAAAAAAAATTACTTGAAGGCATACATAATTAACGGAGTGAGGTCTGAAAATAAAACCTTGAACTATAGGTATTTCCGTTTAGACCGCATGTATAGATATATATTATGCTGACTATATGTGGGCCGACAATGTATAATAGTGAACTCCTTTATCACCGTTAGTACAGTATGCACGTGTCAGGACACAATCTCCCCCGAATGTTGGAACCGCTCTTGGATTTCCCGATTTTGAAACCCCCTCAACATGTGGATAAACATCGCAATGCTTTCTTCAATAGTTAAGCCATGTGGACGTTACGCTACGTGTAACCCAAAATCAGTTACTAATGTGTGACACAAAGCTGCAAAAACTTCCTTCGGCATGCACACATTTTCCTCATGTCGACCCACGTGGCCTGCATATAGTTCGGTTATCCATGCATGCCCAGTCAAAATTGAAGTGCGACATGGCATTTTAGCCATGTGCTTTTTGTACCACTCTCGCACATATTGGCATGCTTGTACAAATGTCCAATTGCTTTGTTATTACAACTGTATGGCCATTTAGTTAAGCATTTCCTTTAATTCCTGATTGTTACTTCCTTCCCCAGGATCTATCACGTCGATTGAAGTGAAACCTACAAAAATGTGACGTTTAAATCAATGTACACGTGATGCACTAACTAAAAGGTAATACCAGTATGCAAAAAAAAAAAAAAAACTGATAGCGTTGGAATTAAACCAGTTGCGTCGCAATGGAATACATGACGCCTAACAATAACGTACCACCACATGTAAAAATATGAACTACACACACTGTGAATCTGGTGGTAATTGTTAATACACAAACCAATCAACCATTTATTGCATTACCAACACAAGCATACATTAACGTAACAATAACATACCAATAAATAAGCAAAAATGAATAACCAAGCAACATACGGCAACCCGCCGTTGCACATGTACTTCCTAAAGAAAAAAAAAAAAAAACAATCACAGTCATCTGGTTCCATCCAAAAAAAAAAACACAGAAGCATCGTACGAAGTCGGCGAAGAACATAGTCAAACATGCAAGTAATTCTTCACCAAACCAAGGAAGAAAATAAATAAAAAATAACCATCATGCAAGAACCACGCACAACCATCCTGTTTTAGTACAAGTCCAATATTAACGTAACTAAAGCAAGCTAAGGGAACACATGCACCAGCATCACACCGATACATCACATCTGATGAGCCCCGAACAGGTTCGCAAACGGCGCTGCCGCACTACAATGGAGTTGCTTCTGTGTTAGCCAGCCTACAATGTGGTCGTCATCAGGCTGGCGCATCATCACGTCCTGGTAATCTGTGGTATCCATAAGTGTTAAGGCAAAATGGAATAGTGACGTACCGAGAAGGGCAAGAATGTTCCTTAGCCGTTGCATGCATTCAGAAATTGTGTAAAGTGATTCGTTCCCTGTTAGGTGCCTGACCGTAACTTGTTGATTCTAGGTACGGACCACATTTGTTAAATTGTTCATGCTCTCTGCAATAATTGGCGCTCCACTTGTTGCCTTCTTCGACTTTGAAGCACTTGTTAACGAAGTCCATTTCCTTTTTTCGTTAACAGTTGAAACAAGTTCAAGTGAAGAATCTGAATCCACATCCTCTACTCGTGCGGGTATCGGATCAACAAAGGGCTAAGATCCCAAACTGTGTACATAATCGGATGAGAGATCGATAGTTTCAATAACTCTCTCTCGGGGTCCAATGGTGCTTACCAGTAGCTGATGCCACTGTAAATACCATCTCTATCAACTCGCGATATTCCAACGTTTTTTTCCTGAACTTGCCACACACCTTGTCTGTTTGCAAAATTGGAGAGTGAAAAAAAAGCAACACGTTACATACGATATAAAGTAATGTTTACTAACAATAAAAATGGGAACATATATATGTAACAGGGAAACATGAAACGAAACAAACAAACGGAAATTGTTTTGTACTTACCGATTCCATCTTGTCCCACCACTCCTCAGACGCCTGAAACATACCAGTTGCGATATCAAAGCCAATTCCTGACACTCTTCTGCTTGCATCCATCAACTTCCTCCATACATTCCACTCTTTTTTTCAAACTCATGTATTTATTCTTCAATTGTTTGAGGCTATGTTTTCTTCCTATTTTTTGCTCAAATTTCCTTGCCACCGACTTGTACCCTGCTTGGCTTAGGACAAGGAATGGCCGATTCCCTTTTGTAATCTCATTTGCAATCAGCTGCAAGAAAAGTCGGATTGACTCACTGTGCCATGAGGCCTTGTGGTTTAACTGCCTCTGTGTCTCTTCCATACTACTTGAATGCTCTGGGGCAATGCCTTTTTTTTTTTTTCTTTTGGGTACACGGAGAAGTACGTATGGAAGCCATTACCAACAACCACGGAACTAAGGCAACTAATTTACAGTTCGAAAATCATCACCATCACAAATTTAATTGTTACAAACAAACATATAAGCCCATAGCATAATCATTTAATTTGATTGCCACATGCACCATGTATGATAATAAAAAATAAATAGAAAAATGGGATGCAACATTTGACAGTATATAACCATTGCACATTAAATAACATTGCAATATACTACAAAACTAAGTAACTACACAAGCAACACATCGTTGGCAATATTTATGGTAGTGATTAATATGTCTATCCTGAACTACTGAACGAACGCAAGGCCAAAATAAAAGTCATAACAATCAGCTTACTAACAACATCCAAAGTTTCATTACATGTGCAAAAACAAAATGACAACGACAATACATATCATATAGACAATGGTTTTAAGGAGACGCAATGACTGTTGCAAGTGTATGACATCATCTCGCAATTGCCTGACAGTGTCGTGTACGGGTGATGCATAGTCGGTGCTCTGTCGCCTTGGTTCTTCGCACCAACCAATCCAACTGACACAGGGTTGACAAGTGAAAATGACGAAGCTATTAGTCAATTGCTTCGGCATGAAATGCATTTATGACCTTACAATGAGTTGGCAACTCACCACAGGGCGGGGACACGCAAAGTACTCACGGCCTGGATTTTTGGTCGACCTGGATATCCTTACAACACAATGGCCATAGCCATAGGCACACAGCCGACGTGGCCATGTACTGGAAGTTGTAGTTGAGGTGAACGAAGCCATGCTATATTTCTGACCGAATGAAAAAGTTATGATAACGTGTAGGCGCCACATTATTTATAGTTCAGTAAATTGTTATGTATGAATGGATGAATGTCCCCTTTTGTAATTTAAAAATGGTGTTATGCAACAAGGAAAATGCAAGATTTCAGTAACAAATTTCTGCATACAACCATTGTGGGCTATTTCCTATGAAACACAAATTATGAAAATGATGACATGTGATTTCGACTATGCAACACCCAAATAAATAAAAGTACACCCATGAAGTGACTCCATAAAAGTATTTAAATCCTAACAAGAAATGTGTTTATGATTGATCAAAAGAGCTAGAAATCTCATGCACTGATTTTTTTTTTTTTTTTTTTTTTTTTAAATATGTCAATGAAAACAAAATTCGATTATTTTCTGACATATGCAATCTCATGCTCCAAACGGGTTAATTTGGAGTTAATTCTTATTTGCAAGTTTACATTCATTTCACAACAGTTTATAACAGTGTAGTTGAATTTCCAAAGATTTTATAATAACAGTTTATTAATAACAGTGTAATAAAAAGTGAAGTTGAATAACTACAAAAAAAATTCTCAGATTTATGAAGACAGATGGAGAAATTCTCAGATTTATGAAGACAAAATCAGACAGAAATTCATATTTCAGATTATTACGAAGACATAAATTCAGATTTCAGATTTCAGATTTCAGAAAAAATCAAATTAGAAATTCCAGATCTCAGAAAAAAATATCAGAAAAAATCACAAATTCAGATTTCATATTTTAGAAAAATTAGATTTCATAAATTCAGATTTCAGATTATGCACAACAATCAGATTTATGAAGACAGAAATTCAGATTTCAGATTATATGAAGACAGAAATTCATATTTCAGAAAAAATCCAGATTAGAAATTCCAGATTTTAGAAAAAATTTGCAGAAAAAATCAGAAAATCAGATTTCAGATTTCATATTATGCACAACAATTAGATTTATGAAGACAAAAATTTAGATTTTAGGAAAAAATTTCCCTCCCTAATCGGCCGACTGCAATATGCGAAGAACACCTCAAATAATCGTTAAAAAAAATGTGTTTTCCACCAATAATCGGCCGTGACGACCAGTTTCCATGACTCAGCATCCATCGGAGTGAGGTATTGTGGTGAGTACCAGAGAGATAACAGTGGGTTTCCCATTGTGCAAACAGAAATGAACAAAATGTGCAACAAATAATTGGAGAAAAATTTTGAAGCAGCAACAACAACAGGTTTCAGAGATCAACCAACCAGATCAGGTTGAAGGACAGGCTATTACGCAAACAAACCCAAAAAAATAAAAATAACAAAAGGGAAAAACCAACAATTACCTCAAAATCGGTCGTGTTTGAGAGGTTGAGTTGCAGTGTCGCCGTTGATGTGAACTCCGGTGGCGTTGGCTTGTCAGAAGGATCACTATTCTTCTTCCTCGAGTAGCGTCGTTTAGATCGCCTCATTCGCTTCAGCGGCTGTGGGTGACCTAACTGGTGCAAAGTGTGTTTTGGGGGGGGGGCTGTGATGGTGTGAAACAGAGTATCAGGGGTAGTTTGGTACTTTCAACCTGCCCTGTATGTAACTTACGCCCGTGAACCCATTTTGTCTGCTAGTGGCTAATTTAGTCTATTTTAGACTGTAGTGACTATTTCAACCCAAAACTCCATTGCCAAATGGAGGCTGTCTATCTATGTATCTATCTCTCTCTCTCTCTCTCTACATTTGTTTTTGATATAGTTTAGTGAATTGACCATAAGTTACCGAGTTAACTCAAAAGGTTTGATAGAATATGGACAAATTGATCATTTTGTCCTTTAAAATGATTTTTTGGGTGAATACCCTTTAAAATGATCAGTGTGCCTCTTACGTGCAAATTTTCCTTTCAATTTCTTAACTATCTTTTTAATTAGATTAAAATGGCACAAAATTAAAAATCTAGGATTAAAAATGAATCAATTAGAATTATAGGGACCAAAATCTCACAGAGAGAAAATTGGTTATTGTTTATCGCTTAATTTACCCTTATAATTATTTTTGCGTCATATGTATAAACAAAAGAGCATTTTCTTACCTTGAATTAGTTATTGTTTATCGCGTCCACATATTTTGTTATAGAAATGGACTTCAATAAAGGCATATGATAATGGTTTTGGATAATAAAATCTGAGGCATTACAGTTTAATAGTGTGAATAATCACTTAACTATCCAAATCATATGAAACTTCTTATTATCACTTTCACACACCACAAAATTTTCAAATTCACAACATTCATGCCAGTATTATAGGAAGTCAATTTCTTATTGCAAACAAATTACAATACCTACATCATAAAATTCAAAAGAATTATTCACAAATTACATATTGGTAATGTCCATACCAATATTCCTGTGAATAGTCATAATTTATATTTAACAATGTGAACATTCATCAAAAATTATTTTTTAATAGTGTGAACATTAACACAACTATTCAATTCAAATAATATTTGTCATTATCAATGTCCACATGTCATATATTTTCAAATTCATAATGTCAACATTCATGTCACGATTATTGGAAGCCAAATTAAATCAGTTAAAATATTCACTGTGAAAATATTCATAATTCCTATTTAACAATGTGAACATACACCAAAAGTATTCTTAACAGTGTGAACATTAATGCAACTATCCAATTCAAATAACATTTGCCTGACATCACCTTGTTTTGGTTTTAGAAAAATGAGCAAACTTTTTCAGAAAATTGAGTTTTGTGTTTTCCTTTTCTTTTTTTTTTAGTCAAAATTTTTAATATTTTAATATATTTTTTATTTTTTAAATGTACCTAACCTAAATGCACTTAAAAAGTATAATATTTATAATTTTTTTTTTAAAAAATCATCAAATACAAAAAAATACGAAACAAATACAAAAATTATGTACAATTTCGTATTCTTGTGTATTTATTGAATTTTTAAAATATTTTTTCACAAATGCTTTACTTTTTAGATCCATCTAAGTTATGTACATCTAGAAAGTAAAAGATTTACTTAAAATAATAAAAAAAAATTCACTGAAAACAATAAATAAATAAATAAATAAATTATGTACATGAAAAATAAACTCAATTAAAACCAAAAAAAGTGATATATTCGCTACAAGAAATTTCACTTTTGACGATTAAAATTTTAGTCGCCAAAAGCCTTATTTTAGTCGCCAATTACTTTTGAAGACTAATATATTTGGTTGCCAATAGTTTGTCGGGGAAGACAATCAGTGACTAAAATTTTTTTGGTAGCCAAAAGTGACCTATCGACGACTAGCCATATATTTTTTAAAAATAATTAAATGTATATATTTTTTACTTTTAGCGACTAAATTATTTAGTAGCTAATTGAGCATATATGCTTGGCGACAAACTATTTGG